>CM014734.1:71423299-71669253 GCA_004329165.1 Spatholobus suberectus
AGTATTTTAACGTCATAGTTTGTGAGATATTTTTGAGTTTTATAGGGGAGTTAAAGACTCTAATTACGGTGGTTACCAAAAAAAAAAGTGGTTACCAAAAAAAAAACGTCATAGTTTGATTACCTTTTTTTTTTTAATTACACCCTCAATTTTTTAGGTGATTTGTGTTTTTTCTCTTCTCTTTTGACTCTTGTTATTTGGATGAGTGTTTAAAAAATGATTTTGAATAAAATTGATTTTGTAAACTTAATTTTAGTTAAAATTAATTTTGAAATGAAGTAATTTATGTTTAGATATTTTGACCTTAAAAGCAAATTTGATGTTAAACTTAGTGTAATTTTTTCAAGTTAATACAAAAGTTATTTTTTATCACTTTGGTCAATCAAGATTTTGAGATAAAATCAATTTTACCTAACAATAATGAAATATTTGCCTTTACTAAAATTACGTTTGACATGAAACATACTTTTTACCTTAAAACCAATAACACTTAATTATAAGATTTCTATAAAGGTAAAAATGTACTTTACGTGAAAAAAAAAAAGAGAGTAAAAGAATAACAGTTCATAAAATGTGTGAAAAAGGCTAGGGTATAATTAAATGCTATTTCAATCGCGTAAGACTTTAACTTTGTTGATTATCAGCCGTTGAAATTGAGTATATATAACACCATGCACTTAGTCAAGATCGAATTTAAAAATATAGCCATTCTTTAGCTGACATTTTGATCATTGACATTGACATATATTTTTTATTAACGAAAAGTTTAAAAGGATATAGGAATTTATCTGGTTTTGAAGGTAAAAAAATATCATAAATTTTACCAATTTATCGAGAGTTTATAGTTTTATAAATTTACAATTAAGAATTAAATTATCAATAATATATTAATTTATTTTTAAGAGGTACTATTTACAAAGTATAAAAAAATGAATTGAGTTAGATTAAGCTTTATAGGGTTTGAGTTTGAGATGTTTCTTAAGTTTGTGGCTTGAATTTGATTTACTTGCTTGATATAAATATTTTTTAAAATTCAACGTGATTATTTTAGAAGTTTGGTTTACTTTAAAACTCTATTTATAATAATATTTTTTTGAATAGGTAAAAAATTATCTATAAATAAATTAATGAGACAAAAAATAAACAAGTTTAAACTTTTAAATAAATTAATAATTTTATAATATAAAAATCATTATAATTAAAAATTAATATAACAATAATATCCTCCAGTTGAAAGCTAAGAAGTACTCTCTCAAAGTACTGAAATCCATTTAAGGAATTGACATCTCTTAACAGATGTTTTTTCATACACACAAACCTGGAGATCAAACCCTTGACCACGTACAAAAAGAACAAGGTTGTATGCCAACATGTCACACCATGTTGGTAAACAATAGTATCATCTATAAGTGGAGACCAAAAGAGAGTATCCTCTTTATTATAATATCATCTATAATTATAATAAAAAGGATACTTTCTTTTGGTCTCCATTTTTTATTGGACTACTATACTTTTTAGTTATTTTTTAAATTATCTATTATCTTACCTTTTAACTACTTTTTATACTACCCACTACATCTTTTCTCTCTTTTATTTTATTTTTTAACAGAGTGCCTCTTCTTTCCTAATTATTATAATGTCTTTGTAATAATTATATTATTGTATTATTTGTATTTTCTTAAATGATTCGACTATTGAATTTTTTTTCTTTTTACAAATATGTAAAAATTATATTCCACAAAATTATGAGCCCTTCCTTATCTCACGCCATGTACATAATCCCAGCTCATTTAGGAGTAGAATATTGAACATGAACTGGGCATTACTCCATTATTTACTTTTAATTTATTATTTTATTAGATAAGCTGCCAAACATTTGTTCGTTGTTACTTGCTTACTTGTGTTTAGTTTTTCTAGATAAAACTTAAATATGATGTATTGTTACTATAAAATTTTTTATTATTTAATTATGTATTAGTATATTATTAAAAAAGTTTAATTTTTTCGTATAATAGCTAAACCTTTTAACGATTTAGTCTGTGAATAGATAACGGTATAAATAATTTTTACATCAATAATAAAATAAAATAAAAATTATTTTGGAATTTTTAGTATAAATTTATTAATTAAAAATAAATATTTTTTCTTCAAACACTACACCCATAACAATAATAATAATAGTAATAATACTAATACTAATACTAATAATAATAATTATACTTTTGATCTCTTTAGTTTATAAGATATACCGTTTTAGTTTCTCGTGTTTTCTTTTAGTTAATTAAGTTTTTAGATTTTTAAAATTAAGCAAATTTCTGCCATGCCATTAATTTTTTTCAACATAAAACATTTAAATTCTCATTTCATTCAAAAATTTTATTAATTACCACTGAGTGTATGGATTAATTAGCACAGAGTTGTTTTAGCTTAATCAGTAGTCTCAAGTTCAAGTCATGTGTTAAATATTAGGAGAGAGAGCTTTACTGTCCATAGTGATCCTACCTTGTTCAAACAAGATTGCTTTCATTAGAAGATACATATGGCCTCATACCAAAAAAAATTATTAATCAAATTGATTAAATTATTTTAAACACTCTTCAAATTACCAACAAGATGTGGTATAATTAGCAGATAGCTTTGTTCCTTAAGCATGTGGTTAGGGGTTCGATCCTCAAGCTTGTATGTATGGAAAAATATTTATTGAGAGAGTATGAAAAAATATCTGTTAGGTGAAGTTAATCCCTTAAATGGATCTCAGTACCTCAAAGAACTAGTCCATAGCTTCCAATTAGGGAATACCATGGGTTCACCAAAAATACTCTTCAAATCAAAATTTACTAACCAAAACATTAAATATTAGCCAAAATAGAAAAAAAAACTCAGAGTTTTCCCTCTTCAAACCTTAATCTCTCCAATTAAGGAATATCATGGGTTCACCAAAAACACTCTTCAAATCAAAATTTAATAACCAAAGCATTCACTAAAATCATGCATTCAAACAAGGGATGACAACAAAGGAGAGAGGGTTTGATTATCCTCATCCTTGCCCACACTAAGGGCATAGTGAGTTTGAGGACAAGTTTAAAATAGACAAATATGAAAAACTAAAATCGAATCTCACCTCTGCCGAGATGAGAGAAATTTGTGAGAAACTCGCCTACCTATTTTTAAATTTTAATTTACTTATATATAATTATAAATAGACCATATACTAAGTTATTAATTCCATTTTAATTCAAATAATATACAAAAACCAATAAACAACATGAATTATAAAAATAAGAAATTTAAGAACTAAATTATTTTTTTAATAAATTGTGTATTTTTTATTTTATTATTTAATTTTTATTATAATTAAATTATTTATTTGTTTAGTAATTATTTTATTAATTTATAATTTTAGTCATTATAAAAAATTAGTACATAAAAATATATTCTTAACTCTTTATAAGCAAAAAAAAAAAAAAAATTCTGTCAAAGTCAAATTGAGGTCAAACAGGTTATCCATGGATTCATATTTAATTATCATGCCTAATTCATACTAACAATATTAAAATATAATTAAATCAAAATTTAATATAAAGTTATTAATTAATAAATAACATTTTACTTCAAAAATCAAATACATTAATAATAAATAATAATGGCGAAAAGGGATAAATATAAGCACGGTAAAGTTTGACTGACTAAAAGAATAAACTTTATCTTTTAACTCAAGTTCATCAATGCACTCGAAAATTCAAAAAAAAAATTAAATTTAAAAATTCAATATGAACTATTATATCAATTAACAGTATATTTGGATCATGTTTATATTATCACTACAAGAAAAAATAAATTGAAATTTTTATATGCTTGATAGTTAGCAAAAACCAAACGCAAATTTCGAGTCCTAGACTCCTAGGCAAAGGAAAGAAGAGAATCTTTTTGGTGCACTTTTTGTTGCACTTTCGGGCGTGAGATGGAAAAATCAGAAAGAAAACAAATCAATAAAACAAATAAAGTAAGTAAAACTAGCAAAAGCAGGTATGTATGTGGCGCAGAGCCCTCGCACTACTGACCATCATTATTATTATTGTTATTCGATTTATTTATTTCCATTTCCAATCGCCAAAGTACAAAAGGGATTCTCAGTACCAGCATATTCCTTCGAATGTTCTATTTACCTCTTTAATCCTTCCAAAACATTAATCATTACCCTAATAAACCTATACAATATTCAAAAATGGTAATTCTGAAGTATTTTGGTGTTACTCTAACACAAAGAGTCAAAGAGCGTAGTGTCATATTTTTTATTAATCTTAAATAAAAAGAAAATATATTCAACATTTGGAAAATATAAAGATTTATCTAATATTTTTAGAGAAATAGGATTATTCAAAGTCAACCACTATGTCATTGATTTGAGTAGAATTTGATTCAAATTCTTTAAGCAATGTCTCAGATTCGAATCTTATAAATAATGTAGTTTGGAGAGGAAACTCATTAAAGGTA
This sequence comes from Spatholobus suberectus, assembly GCA_004329165.1. Classification (NCBI taxonomy): domain Eukaryota; kingdom Viridiplantae; phylum Streptophyta; class Magnoliopsida; order Fabales; family Fabaceae; genus Spatholobus; species Spatholobus suberectus. Next base: position 71,427,794 of record CM014734.1, read on the forward strand.
GTCAACTAGGTTCTTTGGCAGGGATTAGTCATGATAAAGTTGATAAATACTTTGCACTAATAATATAGTGACTGAAAAAAAAAAGAATTATTCAAAGTCAAAATTTAGTTTAGATCACAATTGTTTTAATTTAGAATAAATTACACTGGCACCTTGAGATTTTTTGAGATTACATAATCTCCCTTTTTTTTAATGTTTATAACAACTTCTCTTATAGGAGAAATTATTAGGTAGTCATAGACTACCATGATCTACATTAATCTTCACATGACATGTAATCAAGTTTAATTAATTTTTTCTCATAAATTATAAACTTTGAATATGTGTTATATAAATATTTGTTAGGACCATGGACACTTGGTAGTCCTAAACTACCTAATAATTTCTCTTCTTATAGGAGTATACAATGTAATGATTTTTCAAACAATCAAGAGAGTTAATGTAATTTGGAAGAAATGTCAGTGTAATATTTTTCAAACAATTAAATGTGGTTAGTTTAGGGGTAAAAAAAGAAATGGTATTGAGAAAATTTAACAAAACATCGGATGGTGTCAGTGTATCTTACTCTTTAATTTATTAACATTAATATCATAGCTAAAATTATTGTTGTAGGCTGTAGCTGTTTTATATTTATCACTGATGAAAATGATAATTATATTTTCTTTCTACACAAAATGTTTAAATTTTATTATTATTTGTTATTTTAAAAATGTATTTTTATTGTGAGATTAATATATTATATTTTTATTTATTTTAATGTGACTGAACTTTTTACAAGTAGTTGTTTTACCAATATCATTAACAATTAATTTTAAAAATTTATTATTAATTTTATGATTTTTGAAATTAAAATCAATTTTTCAAGCAAAGATTTAAAAAGTATTCAAAATTTTATTATTTTTATAAATCCTAAAATTTATAATAGAGAGTTAAAAATTAATTAGAGTATTTATTTAATATAAATTTTATTATTTAGTTATTACAAATTTTAATTAAAATATAATTTATATATTAGAGTATTTCTTTAATATAAATTTTAGTTATATAAAATAAACATTTATTCTGTGCAATGTACAGGCTAAAATACTAGTTCTCAATATTTGCAAATGAGTGGTGAACTTACAGTAAATGTTTTCATTTATTCTTCAGATTTGTGAATCTAATTTGCTATTATCCAAGGTTTGTCTTTTTGTTGATTTCGTCTGCAAACCTTCATACACATTAGGGGTGTTCATGGGATTGGATAGACTTAATGAACTTGACAATATAAACATAATCAATTAAATTGGTTGGTTTTCACTTCAAATATGAACAAAACTAATTATAATTAGTTCGGTTCTTGAATTTATTTATTTATAACCCAAACCAACCTGATAACCTAATCAATTATTTTTTTAACTTTAAATTAATACATTTTAGACTTTAGTACTTAATTTTTCTTCTATTTTTGTCTTTTATTCTTCATTCATTTTGATCTTCTGATGATCTTATCTAATATTACCAAGTATCTTAATTTGGTCATATTTATTATATATATATTTTATCATATTTTGAGTAATGAAATTAATGAGATATATAAGGTGATAATTATAGAAAAATTATATATTAAATAAAATAAATATTTAGTCATTAAAGAACAAGAAATAATTTTACTTTGCATCAATATACAATTAAAAATTTATATAAATAGGAAAAAAAATAAAGATAAAAACTTGAAAAAAAATATATTTTTTATCATAACCTGGTTACTCAAACCAAACCAACTCAACCTTAATTGTATTAGTTTGGTTTGGATTGGCAAAAAAAATATTTCAAAATTCAAACCAAATCAAATCAATTTAATATGATTGGTTCAAATTTGATTTTATCGTAAATCATAACAACAATACAACCTGTGAACAACCCTAATACACACAAATCAAAAGGAAATTTGACCACAAATACACACATACACAAAACGCATGTACGAACTGTGAGTATTCACTTCTAGTAATCTAGTACATGCAGAGGACAAAATGCACAGACAGTCCATGAGTATTTTTGTGACCTCCATTATGGCATTGCTATGGTCCTTTCCCACCTCACCCCTCCTCACTTATCACCTTCCCTACCTAATCCCAAACACTTTTGAACTTGTTGTTCCCACCTACAACCTCTACTTCACCACGTCCATCGGCATGAAGGCCGAGTTGATGGCCATAATGACGCAGAAGTCGAAGGCCACATGCACGACGGTGTTGCTATGGTTCCCCTTGGAGAGGTGCCTCTTGTAGGTCTCAAAGACGAAGAAAGTGATGGAGAGGGTGCAGTGGGAGGATATGGGAGGGGATAGGGTGCATGGGGTACTGCATATTTTTTTAAAAAGACTAATTTTTAATTTTAAAATGTTATCTCTCAACAGGTTATTAGTAAAAAATCTAAACCATTGATTATTTTATTATTATATCTAATGATAAATTTTGATGCCTCATTGGTAGACCATATTTTCCAGTACTTCACGTTAGCCAACACCTAAAATTATACATTCTCTTTCTTATTTATAAGACATAATGAAATGAATTGTTTAATGTCACACCTTGCCGCTTTCAAGATCGACTACTGTCCCCACAAACCAACACAAGATTTTTCAATGTGTTTTATCTTCACTCACACGCTTCCTAGGAAACTTTCTAGGAGGTCACTCATCCTAGAATTGCTCCAAGTCAAACACGCTTAACTATGGAGTTCTTAAGTGATAGGCTATCGAAAAGTAGATGCATTTTATTGGTATAGGTAGCACTTATTAATTCCTTTAAGCTGTCCTCAACTATACAGTCCCATACTTGTATAGCCTCTAGATCCCTCTCATTCTGGTGTGTATTCGATTCATTCATGTGCCCCTCCCGCTGGAAGCTTGCCAGGAGCCGCTCCTTGTCCGTGCCTCATCTCTTTTGCACTAGCGATCACTCCCTGCCATCGTCAACGCTTGGGATGTTACATTTAAAGTATGGCATTGGCTGGGGTGAAGTCTAAAACAAGTGGTATATCGATGGTGCACTACTAATTACTAGTTATAATAGGTAACAACATGCTCCATTTTTAAAAAAAAATTGCTATTATAGGTTTCCCACATCATCTACCTTTGAGTCCCACATCGTTTGCCTCTAGCCCCTTCACTCGAACCTTTTCAACCATTCTCTCTCTTCTTTGTGATGACAACCATAGCCTCCACTATTGTATTATCAATGGGTGTGGACGAGCCGCAAAGGGTCGAGTAGGATGATGTCGCATAGTATTTCACTTTTTCATTCGTCAGGGTTCGTGTCGTCGTCTCTGTGGCCGCAAAGAATGATGATAAGGTTGAAAGGGGAGTGATTACTAGTGTTGCAGCATCTTCGACGAAAGCCTTGCCTCTGGAGGGAAAGGGGGTTATCATTGAAGGGGCTGAGACGGTGGCACAATGATTAGTTTGATGTGGATCTCTTTAACAAAGCCACTTTCACAATGGGGAATCTTTATCTAAAAAACACAACCTAGATTTACAAAACGAAGGCGACGAGTAGAGAAGATGAAGGGTTGTGATGAAGGTAAGGAGGAGAAGACGATGGTTAGTGTAGATCTCTTTGACGAAACCACTTTCATAGTAGGGGCATCTTCATCTGAGAAAACAAAACCCAGATCTAAAAGACGAAGGTGACAAGCAAAGAAGGCATAGGGTTGTGGTAGGACTTAGATCCTCTACAACCCTACTACGACCTCTCTATCTGTCTCTAGCTTTTCTTTATTTCTCTATCATTTTGCTTCATTTCTTCATTTTCACTCCCCTTTTCCTTTTTTTTTTTTTGGCTGTAGAGGCAGCCCTACCATAGTAGATTTATTTTGGTTGTGGTGAGGGTAGGGAAAAGGTGAAGGGTTGCAGGTGCACTACTTTGGTTTTTTTTTTAATGAGTGACTTGTAATTTAAAAATAGTGAATATCAATAAATTATTGGTAAAATATATATATATGGTCTGTTTATTATTTTATTATTATATCCAATGATAAAAAAAATGATGTATCACTTATGTATCACATGTTTTGATACTTATGCTTCGTGTGGTTGTGTAGATGAAAGGGGAAGAGAAAGGAGGAGCAAAGAAATAAAGAAGATATGAGAATTTTGTGTCTTTTGGTAGCGAAAAAATTAAGGGAAATTTCTTCAAAATTGGATGAAAATGAATAATAAACGTGCTTCCCGTGCCTCATAATTGATTAACGATATTTCATAACTGATTATAAGTGTTTTTTTTTACGTGGAATCCTATATTTTTCGTCACACCATCAATTATCAAAATAGAGATTGTCTGTGTTCATAATCAATTATGCAAACTTGCATATCGATTAATTATCTTAAATATGGATTTAAAAAATATTATTTTTATTTTTATTTATCTCATCCCTATTTTTTTATATTTCTTTTAAATCAAATACTCATATTTTTACTCTATTTTTTATCTCTCTTTTTTCCTCTATTTTCATCTAACATCTACCAATTGAAGAGATTGTGATTTAACGTATGGGGCCATAAATAATTATTGAATTCTTGACATCGTCGTGTGTTATACTTAATTATTAGATCTCATATATATGAGCGTTATATGGAGTTATTTCAATATGAAAAAAATTAATTTAAATATGAAAAAATGTTTAAAAAAAGTTTTTATTAATTTATAATATATTATAAATGATTCATTACAAATAATATTTTTAAGATAATAAAAGCATTTTTACTAAGCTTAAAAGCATTTTTATTAAGCTTAATAATATTAATTATCAATTTTTTAACGAGATTATGATTGAAAAAATGAAATATATTAAATATTATATTTCATTGAAATAATTTATCAAATATTTTATTATAGACTATGTTTTTAATTTAGTTTACATATTTTTCATTTTGCACAATCATAAGAATATATATAATTAGTTGTGCATAAGAAAATAGAGATAAGAGAGAGTACTAACAACACATTTCTTCTAACATATTCTCGATTTATTATTGATTAAATTTTATTAAAAATTACAAAATTATAAGTAAGACTCATTAAATATGAAATTAGACCCACAAAATTTTGCAATTTCTGATAAATTTGAGATAATATATAATAAAAAGTGTGTTTAAAATAGTGTGTTAAAAGGATGTTGTTAACATTTTTCTAAAGCTAATGTTATTATTTTTGTCAATCTCGTTTAAACTTTAGTATTATTTTGTTAATTCTTCACTTATACCAAGAATTAATTATTAATTTCAACAATATTGTTATTTATAAAGGAGTAATCATTGTTCTTTCTCTATAACATTTTCCATTTTACATATGTCATTTAAAATTTGGATATATGTTTTAAATAAATATTAGTTTGATATTTTTGTTTACATTAAAATATTTTTTCCTTTTTATAATAATAGTATTTTTGTATCACCAACTTATGTAAATCATTTGTTGATTTGAGTGGCAAATAATTTACTTTGCCTAGTAGTGTCGATCATTCTCGTTATGTTTGATATTTACTTGATGTTTCGTTTAGATAAGTGTAGCTAATAATGTCTTTAAATGACCTATCAAGTTTCAACTCCTATCTCTTTATTAAATGAGCATGCATGCCCATTGATGTTTTAACTTAAATTTTGAAAAATAATCATTTTCTTTCAACAAAGTCCTTTTAAAAAGCTGGTAAAAAAGTTATTATTAAAAAAATAAATTAAATACCCGTATATTTATTTAAGCACACACTTCCATTAAAAATATGTATTAGTATTTAGAATTTATTATGAGTTATGTTCTTATTAGGAATAGTAATGATTAAATGTATATAATTGTAAATAAAAATAGGGTTAATTATGCTTTTGATTCCTCAGTTTTGGTCAATTTTTGTTTTTAGTCCTTTAAAAATATTTTGACAAATCATAGTTTCTCATAATTTTTCGTCTGTGTTTTTATTCTCTACTGTTAACTTTGACCGTTAAGTGATGATGTGACATCCACATTAGCAGCCATGTGGCTTGCCATGTGGACTACGAGTCTCATATGGCAGCTATGTGGCAAAAAATTAATTTTTAAAAATTGAAATAATTTTTCTGGCAGTTTCACAATTGCTAGAAAATATAAATTATGAAAATAGACTTTCATTTTATTATGATTTACGTTTTTAGTCCCTCCCAAAAAAAGTTTGACTGGTTTTAGTTCCTCAAAATTTTTTCATTCGTGTTTTTAATCCCTCCTATTTACTTAAACCGTTAAACTTTACTAATTAATTAATTATTATTTTCACATAATTTATATTATTATTTTACACTCATACAAGTTTTTCCTCAAAATTTATTTTAACTAATAATTTATTAATTAATTGTAACTCAAAAGTTTATCACATTACTTCTCTTAGCTCTTCATCGCTATGCTTTGATAATTCAATGTATTCATAATCTCTTATGAAAAGACCAGCAATCTAACATCTTTGATTATCCTTTGCATGTAATCTTTTTTTTTTCTTTTTTACTGTGAAATAATGTGTAAAATAATAATATAAATTATGTGAAAATAATAATTAATTAATTATTAAAGTTTAACGGTCTAAGTTAACAGAAAGACTAAAACATGAATGAAAAAATATTCAAGGGCTAAAACTGGTCAAACCTTTTTTTTGAGGGACTAAAAACGTAAATTGTGATAAAATGATGGACTATTTCATAATTTACATTTTCTGGTGCGAAACCACTAGAAAAATTATATCAATTTTTAAAAAATATATTTTTCCATATGGTTGTCACGTCATACTAGTAGTCCACGTGGTTGCCAATGTAAATGTCACATTATCACTTAACGGTCCATGGTAAGGACTAAAAATATGGACGAAAAATTTATGAGGGACTATAACTGGTCCAAATATTTTTGAGGGACTAAAAACAAAAATCGACAAAAAATGAGGGATCAAAAACATAATTAACCCATAAAAATAAGATGGAGAAAATCAACGTAAAATAAGAACATATACATTATCTTAATTAAATAGTAAAAAATGTGTCACAAAATTACTTTTTAAATCTAATTTAATAATTTCTTCTCTAAAATGAAAAATGTTTTTTAATAACATAGCATCTATATTTTTATTTATAATATTTTTCAATAATACACTCAAGATTAGTAAATTGAAAATTTCTATCTCATTGTTTTATTCATTCTGTAAAAAATAATGTAAGTTAATTTATCCGACATATAAATTATGTTATAAATTACATAACACCCATAATTTTAATTGTTCATCTAATTATTTGCAATAAATAAAATTCTATTCACAATATTATACATAATACAAGAATACAACGATTAGTTAAATTAATCATTAACATATAACAAAATTTTAAATAATTTTAAAATTATCTTAGTATACTTTTTAATTTTACTATTTTAAAATATTTTTTATTAACAATAATTATTAAAATAAATATTTTTATAATATATAGATAAATTAACAAATATTCATAATATTTTAATTAAAATAACAATTAAAAATAGACATTAAATCATAAATTGTTATATATAAATATATATTTATCAATATACATGTATTATATTAATATGCATTCGAAATTTATATTTAAAATAAGTTTTATAAACTATTTTTTTAAATAAAAATAAAAAGTGTAAGTGTGTGTGTGTGTGAGCACGTGTAAATTGCAGTTTTTCTCTAAATCAGGTAATTGAAATATGTGTCTGGTATAATTTAATGCAAAATTTATATTTTGCAATGAAATATTGTTAGTTAATACTTAAATTAAAAACCTATAAATAGTTAGTTAGAGTAATAGACTGCAATCTCAAACTAACTTTAGTTGTAATGTAAAATATCTTACAATCACTATTCCGAAGACTAGTTTTTTTTTTTTTACCATCACCGATACTTTCGGCCGAAAAATTAATTTTACAGCTTTACCGGTAAAGATTTTTGGTCTCAACGACCAAAAACAACACTTAAATTAAAAATGAGCAGTCAAATTTTAACTGTAGGCATAAAGCTTTGCCAACATGTGAGTGTAGGATAGCTAAACAAGTGACCAACTAGAAGCATCACACCCTAGTCTCTAGGACAGGGTGAAAAGGTTAATAGGTATTATGTCGTTCTCATTCACGAATTAAATATTGAGAAATTCTATTTGCTGTTTGTCTGACATGGTACACAAAAATCAACTTAAACCTTCAACGAGATAGAACAAAAGAGAAGAGAGAAATAAAAATAATAGAATAAAAGAAATGAATTAACAGTAATGCATCAACATTGCGAGGTACTTCTAGATGCATCTAACTATTATTCCTTTATTTATTTGGTAAGTTTATAAATGCGTGGAGCCTTAAAGAGATAAAGTATTGTTTTTCTTTTTAGTTTTTATCATAAATCGGTACCTGCGTGACTGTATGAGTTGCGTTAGTTTTTTTTTTTTTTCCAGCTATTTGTTTTTTAGAAAATCCTAATTGAAACATGGATAAACATTAAATGTGGATATTTTTCTAACGGGGGGAAAGGGGGGAGGGAGGGGTTTGAATCATGGTTTACTACATTATGAGAGATTAGTTTCTTCTATTAGACTTAACTCTTGATTAATAGATGCACTCATTTTTATACATGTTAATTATATTTAAAAAAGCATTGTGATTATGGTGTATTCAAAAGAGCAATAGTTAATTTGGGCTCTCAAATAGTCAAATATACTTTTCGCATGATAAATTTAGGTTTGATTTCATGAGTTTAGCAGTATGTAAAATTGATCTCTTATGATGAAGTGTTGTCCCTCTAGCTGACTAGCTTTGATTGGATTGTATCCCTTCTTGTTTATATGGGATCCTGAGCCTTCTTCTCCTTTCAGTGTTAGCAATAACGAAATTCAATCTTTGAAGTTAATTGATCGAGTTGTTAATTTTGACAATAGCTCCACCCCTCCACATGATTGTTGTTAATTTTGACAATAGCTCCACCCTTCCACATGATTATTCAAATAATTATGTCGCAACTGGGGTCGCGACGGGACAGCAAAAAAGAGTTTTAAAAATAGAGAGTTGCCACCAATATTTATTAAGGAAAAACATTGGAAAAACCTAAAACGAAAATAGTCTACGAAATCAGATTTTAGGCTCGGAAGTCAATTACGTGTAGAGAAGGTATTAGCATCCTACAACGTCCGTCATAAAGACGGTTACCTCTAATTGATTAAGCAAATTATTAATGACTTTTAAAATATTTATCTCACCCTAAAAATAATTGCAAGAAGAATTTTATTGTTATAAAAAAGATTTTTATTTTATTATAAATTTTATTATTTTTTGAGATAGACAGGAGTGGGCCCTTGCTTCTACGTATCTCCCGGTGCAATGGAGAATCAGACTCACGTAGTTTTTTCGTAGAAAATATTTGTGTGTTGTTATTTTTTAATTTTGTTTATTAAATTTTAGAATTTCTAAACCGTTACGGCTTATATGTCCTAAAAATAAAATCAACAGAGGTATACATCCAAGTCAATCCATTGAAACAAATTAATTTTAGTTTAACATTTTTAATTTTAAAGAGGAGTTTAAAGACATCAAATTGTCACAACTTGTGCCTTAAAACCTTAGGATTAAAAAGATGTCACATCCAATTAATTCTTTCTCTAAAAAATTAATTAAATATGAAATATTTCTAATTTGAAAAGGACATACAAAGAATAAAATTTAACAAAATAACAATGACAAAAAAAAGGAAATAAAACATATATATAAAAAAGATAAGATATGCAAATTTACCTCAAGATACAATTTGTGGTGAACACAAAACAATCAACCACAAGCTTCTAGTAAAAGCTCCAAGAGAGAAAAAATAAAAGAGATAATAAAAAAAAATAAACTTTCATAGGCTCCATGCTTTGCATTAAACCCATAATTAATGGATTTTTTGGCCTCTCCATTGCTTGGTAAGCACCACTTTATATAGAGGAAGGAGAAGATGCATGAGTGTGAACTGTCCAATGTGAGACTTTTAAGTAAAGGGAAGGTGAGAGGGAAAGAATATAGAACTTGAGTTTTGTTATGATTAAATGCTCTACTTTGGGGTTGATTTTCATCAAGATAGAAGTTGATTTTGGTTTTTAAGGTAGAGAGATGAGTTGTAGATTTTTTACAAGCTTTCCAACGGTGCAAAGAACACCTCAAATGGATAAGTATAACTCAAGATATGACATTGTCTTTCCATAGTATTCATCATAAAAAAAAAAAGCTTTTTTCCTTCAAAAGTTTTCTTATTTCTTTTTTTCTTGTCTTTTATATTTTATTTTTATTTACATGGACAAAATTGAGTGTTCACAGTTGCCCCTTTTTACTTAGGTTTTACTAGATAATATGAAAAACTAAACGTTTTCATATTATTATAATAAAAAATAAGTAAAGATATGAACCCTAATTTTGTTGGGGACTTGAATAGAAAGGTAGTGAATATGAAAATTCAAAAATACAAAAAAGTGGACACGAGAATTGAAACCATCAAAGCAGTGGGCGCAGGGGCTTGAAAACATAAAAGCAGTAGGCACGGGGACCCAAAAACGTAAAAGCAGTGGGCGTGGTGACCCGAAACGTAAAGATGGTGGGCACGGGGACCCGAAAACGTAAATGTAGTGGGCATGGGGGCCCAAAACGTAAAAGTGATGGGCGTGGGAACCCGAAAATGTAAAAGCAGTGGGCTCGAGGACCCAAAGTGTAAAAGCAGTGGGTGTGGGAACCCGAAAAAGTAAAAGCGATGGGCACAAGGACCCAAAAATGTAAAAGCAGTGGGCGTGGGGACCCAAAAAGTAAAAGCAATGGGCGCGGGGACCCAGAAACGTAAAAACAGGGGGCGTGGGGGCCCGAAAATCTAAAAGCGGTAGGTGTGGGGACTCAGAAACGTAAAAACAGTAGGTGCAGGGGCCTAGAAAAGTAAAAGCAGTGGGTGTGGAGACTCAAAAACGTAAAAGCAGTCAGCGCGAGGACCTGAAAATGTAAAAGTGATGGGTGTGGGGACCTAAAATGTAAAAGCAGTGGCACGGGGACTCGAAAATGTAAAAGCGGTGGGTGTGAAAACCCAAAATGTAAAAGTGGTGGGCGTGGGGACCTGAAACTTAAAAGCGATGGGCGTAGAGACCCGAAAACGTAAAAACAATGGGCGTGGGGACCTGAAAACATAAAAGCAATGATTGATGTTCTTCTAGCATTTGTCAGGCAGATGTCAGGAAGATACCGAACATTATAAATGACGCAGATGTCAGGAAGGTACTTAATTTAAATGCAGGTACCGAACTTTGATGTTAAAGATGCAAGATGCAGATGCTAAGCAAGTACTGGACTTTAATGCAAGTGTTGATGCTAGGCAGGTATTGGACTTAAATGCTTGATGTTAATGATGCAAATGCCAAGCAGGTACTGGACTTAGATGTAGGTGCCGAGCAGGTACCCAGCTTTGATGTTAATGATGTAGAAGGTGCCAGGCAGGTATCGAACTTTGGTGTTAATGATGTAGATGCCAGGCAAGTACTAGACTTAAATGCTTGATGTCAATGATGCAAATGCCAGGCAGGTACTGGACTTAGATGCAAGTGTCAGGCAGGTATCGGGCTTTGATGTTAATGATGCAGAAGGTGCCGAGCAAGTACCGGACTTTGGTGTTAATGATGCAGATGCCAGGCAAGTACTGGACTTAGAAGTAGGTGTTGATGCCAGGCAGGTACTAGACTTAGAAGCAGGTGTTGATCCCAGGCAGGTACTAGACTTAGATGCAGGTGCTGATGCTAGGCAGGTACTGGACTTAGATGCTTGATGTTAATGATGTAGATGCCAGACAGATACTGGACTTAGATGCAAGTGTCGGGAAGGTACCGGGCTTTGATGTTAATGATGCAGAAGGTGCCGGGTAGGTACCGGACTTTGGTGTTAATAATGCAGATACCAAGGAGGTACTGGACTTAGATGCAAGTGTTGATGCCAGGTAGGTACTAGACTTAGATGCAGGTGCTGATGCTAGGCAGGTACTGGACTTAGATGCTTGATGTTAATGATGCAGATGCTAGGTAGATACTAGACTTAGATGCAGGTGTCGGGCAGGTACCGAGCTTTGATGTTAATGATGCAAAAGGTGCCGGGCAGGTACCAGACTTTAGTGTTAATGATGCAGATGCTAGGCAGGTACTGGACTTAGATGCAGGTGCTGTAAATACCGGGCGGGTACCGAATTTTGATGTAGGTGATGTAAATGTACAAGCAAAGATTAACATGCAAGAGATTGTTATGTGATACCTAATATGTAAGACTAAAGCCTATGAGAGTAGAAAAATAGGGCTTGGGATGCTCATAAATGCAATTGACAATTTGCATGGAGGGTAGTTGTTATGATGAATGTTGATGGATGATATGATGCATAGACATTATGACAAATGATGCAAAATCTTGATATGATGCATATATGTTGTATGATAAGACATGTTATAATGATGCAGGATGCTTAGACAGCGATGCAAAATTGTGATGTGATACAGAAATGATAATGTGATCAAAAATCGTTTGCAAAAGCTTGATTATTTTCCTTCTTTTTCCCTTCTTTTTTTTCTTAGAGAAAGATGCTCTAAATTGATTGTTTTTCCTTTGAGAGCTTTGATGTTTGAAAACAAATTCTTGCAAACTCTTTTTTTTTTTTTAATTTCCTCACATTGTTTAGGTTTTCTGACTTTGACTAGAGAGGAAGAGGTTGAATGTGTAGCTCTTATCTTTTGACTAGACTTAACTTGAAGCTCATTGAGTTCCTTTGGACTAACATGTTAATTAGGGGACCATCTTCTTGTTATCTTTTTTGAAGCATTATTTACTCAATATGCATGACTATGCCAAAGAGATATTGGAATTTGTTTATCTTTAAGTTTCAAAAAGAAAACATGAGACACTCAATAAGGGTTGGAAAATAGATCAAATGATTGCCTTTATTTAAGAAACTTTGAGTTTACCCCAACATATGGAAGATGTTGCCACAATCTGTGATGAAGTAAAGAGTGGGAATGGAATAGGAAATTGAGCAATTGCCCTAATTTAGCTTTAAGTGGATGGAATCAATGAATGAAGTAAGGATAGATTAACATGTGAAGTACTTGCCCCAATTTAAGCTTGAGGGGTGGGGTCAAAGGATGAGACAAAGATGGAAAGGATTGTCCTAGTTTAAACTCAAGGGAATGAGATCAAAGATGAATTGAGAGTAAAGCCCTATTTAGAATAACATGGTGGAATTATATGACAAAAGAAAGATGAAAGAGATTGTTTTAGTTTCATCTTGAGGAAAAATGGATAACACATGAATTGCCCTGATTAGACTTGAGGGGTGGAAAAAAGGACAAGGGATAGAATGACTTCTGAATTGCACTAGTCCAAATTCTTTGAATGATCCCCTTGAGCATTGATATGCATGAAATTTTTGCCTTAATATTTGTCTTTTCTTACAAAAATCTTAGATGGACAAGCTATATGAGCATTATTTTTCTTTCTTTTTCTTCTTTCTTTCTTTTTTGAGCCAGCATGCTAACAATAATGAATGAGTCAAATTATTTTTGTCTTAGGATTAAACTTTAAGAAAATAAGAGCAGTCAATCTTTGATTAATATAGACTTTATTGAGCTTATAACGCGACCAGTGTTTGAGAAGGCTATGAAAGGGTGTAAAGGCTCAAATAAGTGTTTGAAGGTTTATTTGAAATAAGGATTTTTGATGTAGTGCCACATCCAATACCTTATTCTCCCATTATTTTTGTATTTTGCTTTTCCCTAGTCTCCTTTTTTTCTTTTTTTCTTTGTGTCTCAAATATCACTTTTTAGTTCTTTTTTACTTCTTTCTTTCTTTCTTTCTTTGTTTCCTTTTTTCATTACTTTGATGACATCATGACTTAACTAGATTCAATATGAACACTACGTTGTCCCTTAATGTAGGGGTGATCTTTGTTTGGGGTAAATTGAAAGTTTTTTTTTTACGACTCAAGTTGGGTAATAAGGAACAATTTTTATTTTTGAGGATGAAGAAAAATGACCATACATAATCTCAAATCATAACTACTTATTTTCAAAAATTTAGTCCAAGACAAAATTTGATGAATTTAACACATGTTGTTGCTTTTGCTTTTTGTTGGTGTCCTAACTTTTGCTTAGACCGCCCTTACGGGTTTTCAGTCTAACGGACATTTTTTTTTGTTTTTTTTGTTTTTTGCTTAAAAAACTTACCTCAAACAAACTTGGGGAATTGGCTAGATATAATGACCAAGAGATTATGAATTTGCCCCAATGTAAAATTCTCAAATTATCATTTCTTACAAAACTTCTTAATTAGGAATCATTCAAAAGGTTATAGGAACATTTTTTTGCTGATTTTAATGGAAAAACAAGTGCAGAAGCCAAAAGGAAACAAAGGCAAGGTATAGAAATGAGGATATTGAACAACTCAACCAGGTGAAGTTAACACGTCATGCAAGTTAACTAGTGAATATGTACTTCAAACAAAGTTAATGACAAATAATGGTAATCACCCAAATTGACAAGTTAGACCACCTAAACATTAAGGACTTTTTATTGTAGAAAAGTTTCAATGGATTATGATAAATCCTTTCTTATTTTTCCTTACTCTTTCTTCTTCTTTTTTTCTTTTTCTTTTCTCTTTCTCTCTCTCTCTCTTTGACTTGAGTACCTAACTTCTTATGAATATCAAAATCGCATGAATTTGTGATTTGTCATCTTTAAAGAAAAACAATCAATTCAGAAACTTTCTCTTTTTCCCTTTCTTTATTTGTATTTGATTTTAATGAATGAAGGATTTTTTTTTATGTTTAAATGCATAAATGGAATGCAGTCCTAATGTATTAAATGAAATGAAGTAAAACAAAATGTTATTCTTGGATTTTGTTCAATGCATGAAAGATATGATAGGAACTCTCAAAACAAAACGTTATTTCTTTTTGCGAGAATGCAAGAGGACATTTTAAATATCAATATGAATTATGAGATGAAAAAATGTAATTAAATGTTATGCATGAACATTTTTAAATACTTTTAGTGATGAATGCTAATGAATTTGACTTGGATAAGATGAAAATGGATGCATGAAATATGATGTAGTAATGATGAAAAACATATTTTTGTATTTTTGTTTTATTTTTTAAAACAACAATGAATATAAATAACATCTAGAAGATGAAATGCAATGCAAATGTCTGTACATCAACAATGTAGTGTAAAATTTTTTAGACACATGCAAGAAATATTTTTTTTTAAGACGCATGTAGGAAAGAAGGCGTGTTTATCAATGGTAATGCAAAATGCATGTTAATCATTTTTTATTTGAATAGAAATTTAAGATCAAATTATTCTAATTTTTCTAGGAAAAGATGTTTTTTTTTTTTTAAGAAAATGAATGCTCCCTTTATGACCTATAGAGGTTCTCTTAACAACTGATAGCTCTACAAGTCATTCTAATATGTGGTCCTCCCCAATAGGTGGTTCTATGGTTCTAAAAGGGGTTCTTAGAGTCAAGGACCCTCTCTCAGAATATTGATCACAACAATAGGTAAACTATTAGAAATGATAATACTCTTGAAAAGATCAAACTTTAGGTGAGGCCTTCATGATAACCAAACATGATGTACATCCAAAAGGCTACCACTATTCAACCTCTTACCTATCCTAAGCTGCACTCAAGTTCGGGTATAGGACCCCACTCATAAATGTGTGTGAGATGTGTAAGTGAAGTATGTGAAGGGAGCAATTTCTAGACTACCCAACTTGCAAAACATATAATATAATAAAAGGTTTTCTATCCTATGGTTCAAAAGCATGTAAAACATATTTAGAAATAGTAAGACATGTAATGAATTAAACTATGTACAACAATAAGACAAAGAAAAGAAAAGTTGATATAAATAAATTAAAAGTCACAAATTTGCTTAATCAATTATGATAGGCTTGACTCTCAAAATGTACTCAGTGGAGTCACCATCTGTCGCAACCGAGGTCGTAGTGAGACGGCGAAAAAGAGTTTTAAAAACAGGGAGTCGCCACCAATATTTATTAAGGAAAAACATTGGAAAAACCTAAAAAGAAAATGGTCTACGACATCAGATTTTGGGCTCGGAAATCAATTACGTGTAGGGAAGGTATTAGCATCCTACAATGTTCATCATAAAGACGGTTACCTCTAATTGATTAAGCAAATTATTAATGACTTTTAAAATATTTATCTCACCCTAAAAATAATTGCAAGAAGAATTTTATTATTATAAAAAAGATTTTTATTTTATCATAAATTTTATTATTTTTTGAGATAGACAGGAGTGGGCCCTTGCTTCTACGTATCTCCCGGTGCAATGGAGAATCAGACTCACGTAGTTCTTTCGTAGAAAATATTTGTGTGTTGTTATTTTTTAATTTTGTTTATTAAATTTTAGAATTTCTAAACCGTTACGGCTTATATGTCCTAAAAATAAAATCAACAGAGGTATACACCCAAGTCAATCCATTGAAGCAAATTAATTTTAGTTTAACATTTTTAATTTTAAAGAGGAGTTTAAAGACATCAAATTGTCACAACTTGTGCCTTAAAACCTTAGGATTAAAAAGATGTCACATCCAATTAATTCTTTCTCTAAAAAATTAATTAAATATAAAATATTTCTAATTTGAAAAGGACATACAAAGAATAAAATTTAACAAAATAACAATGACAAAAAAAAGGAAATAAAACATATATATAAAAAAGATAAGATAGGCAAATTTACCTCAAGATACAATTTGTGGTGAACACAAAACAATTAACCACAAGCTTCTAGTAAAAGCTCCAAGAGAGAAAAAAATAAAATTAAACTTTCATAGGCTCCCTGCTTTGCATTAAGCCCATAATTAATGGATTTTTTGGCCTCTCCATTGCTTGGTAAGTACCACTTTATATAGAGGAAGGAGAAGATGCATAAGTGTGAACTGTCCAATGTGGGAATTTTAAGTGAAGGGAAGGTGAGAGGAAAAGAATATAGGACTTAAGTTTTGTTATGATTAAATGCCCCACTTTGGGGTTGATTTTCATCAAGATAGAAGTTGATTTTGGTTTTTGAGGTAGAGATGAGTTGTAGATTTTTCTACAAGCTTTCCAATTGTGCAAAGAACACCTCAAATGGATAAGTATAACTCAAGATATAACATTGTCTTTCCATGATATTCATCATAAAAAAAAGCTTTTTTCCTTCAAAAGTTTTCTTATTTCTTTTTTCTTGTCTTTTATATTTTATTTTTATTTACCCAGACAAAATTGGGTGTTCACAAATTAATCATTCGGTCTCTGAAAAAAATATTTAATTTAATATTTTTAAATCCATCTTTTATAGGGAAGAAATCAATTTACTTTAGAAGTAAGTTTTTTATATTTACTCTCTGTTAGTGTAACTTGGAAAAAATTTTAAGTGTTAGATGAAAGATTTTTTGACCAAAAAATTGGTTAGTCCAAAAATAAATAAATTTAATGTGTAAGTATGTTTTAACATGAAATGTTAAGGCTAAGATTACTTGAAAAGCATATGTTTGAAGAATGTTTTGTTCAAGAAAGGTATTCGAAGACCAAGTTCTAGCATCGAGGGTGAGAATACAAGAATTTCACTAAAGAGTTGGAAAGTTGAAGGACGAATGCGGAGATGTAGTTTAACAAAGGAAAAGCCCTTGAATCCACTACAACTGAGTAGGTAACACATGGAGAGTTATGCTGTGTTCTGACAAATAGTGTTCGAGTGGTTATCTACAAAGCATGGATCGAGATAGATGGCAACATCATAGATAGTTGATCCTATGTAGTTGTATGTGTATTAATCTTGTAATTTGGCCATTAGGCCGAAAATTCTATAAATAGGAGACTTGTTAGCCATTTTTCATTCGGTTGAAACAAGTACACTACACTATGTAACACAACACACTTTGCACATATGGCTACCAGTTCGAAGAGCAATGTGTATGTTTTCACCCATCTTTTAATAGAATTTCTTGCCATTGGTTATTAGATTTCAAATTATTTGCTTTCATTTACATGCCTGCAACTCTATTTCTCCTGCCATTTCTTCTCCAAACTCAATCTTTTCACTTCTTAATCTCTATTTCTTGTCGACATCTGTACTCTTTTATGTTTAATGCAATCTACTTCTCCCTTGATTTCTTCTTCAAACATGAACTCAATTTACATTTCTGCATCCTCATCCCTTATCTTATTTCTTCTCTAAACTTAAGCTTTTTACTTAACTTTATTTTCTTCTCAAAACCTTTAAAATTTTTATTTTGTCTGCATTATTATTTTAATTCAATTGTGATTCATATATATGTTTCTTGATTGGATTTT
This sequence comes from Spatholobus suberectus, assembly GCA_004329165.1. Taxonomy (NCBI): domain Eukaryota; kingdom Viridiplantae; phylum Streptophyta; class Magnoliopsida; order Fabales; family Fabaceae; genus Spatholobus; species Spatholobus suberectus. The sequence goes on from CM014734.1 coordinate 71,446,192, forward strand.
ATATAGATGTTTCGTGCACAAGTACTGATGGTTGTCGAGTCGAACAAAACTACAATATTATTGCAAATTCGATTATTGAATTCTAATAATTGTTTGCTGATTGGAATTTTAATCAAACATGAAATTCTAAATTGTATCATATATTTGAGTTGAAAACATTTTGTTATTGGTTTGAATAAAAAGAATTCACAATTGATTTTGATTCTAAGTCCCATGAATAAAATATATTTGTTGGTTAGAGTCATCGTGGAAAGTCATCTATTCAGGAATCAATTCATTTTGATTCTAGAAACAAATTTCCACCATCAACACTCTCACTAATAACTTTTTATAAAATACAAAATTTGCAAATCTAACTATTGAATCATATAATATCACCTTGATGATTATGTGTGAAAAAATTTAGATAAATTTATGTAATTTTATAGCCAACATTTACTTATGCTTTGAAAATATATTATACAATAAAATAAAGTTGATTAATAAAATATGAAATAATTTTTAAATTATATGAAATTTTGTATACCTAATGTATTTAATATGAATTCTAAAACTAATGGTTGGATGAATAAAATTTAATGTCTATAAAAAATTATTAAGCCAATAAGTCAAGCATAACTTACTCCTAACATAAGTTGATCCCTTCTTTTTCTTAAATGCTTAAAAATAATAGGTTAAATTACACTTACATAGTCTAAGATTTAATGAAATTATATATGATATTGTTCCATTTTCTAACACTAGTTTGACCTTTTTAATTTATATAATTGTATGAGAATTTAAGAAAAGACTATTAATGGAAATGTTACATAATGTTATGTTATTATATAAATTAAGGGAGATGTGTGTAGTGTTAAAAAAAATATCGAATGAAATTTTGTCAAAACTATAAAAATGAGTATAACTCTCCTTATGAGACTCTATAAAAGGTTGAGTTAAATTCACATAAAGGTACTTATGAGACGTAGGATGGGAATAGGCCAGACCATAATCAGGGGCCTATGGCCAGGCCTATTTAAAGCCTGGCCTGGCCATAATCAGGGGCCTATGGCCTGGCCTATTTAAAGCCTGGTCTGGCCTGACCTTTTATATTAAAGGCTAGGCTTGAGCTTTTAAAAAATCCTGTTTATTTAAATAGGTCAAGTTTGGGCTTATAAAAAAGCCTAATAAGCTAGCCTATTTATTCATTTAAATATAATGAATTCAGATTATCATTAACACTAAAATAAAATCAAATATTTTTATACTAAAATAAAATAACACAAGATCCTTACTTAGTTATTTCACAGTCTTTACTTAAAATTAGAAATAGGTCTATTGCATATAAAAAGGCCTGTCGGCCTGTTTACCTTATCCGACCTATTTACAATTAGGCCTGTTTAATGAGTCAGCCTATTTATAAAGAGGCTTGTCGGCCTATTTAGAAGCCTTAATATAGATAGGCTTTTACATAGGCTAATAGGCCAGGCCAGGCCTAAAAAAAGCCTCTGATAAATAATAGACCAGGCTTAGGCCTTAGATTATAAAATAGGCCAGGCCTATTTATGTAAAGCCTGGCCTATTCCCATCCTTAATGAGACGTAACAACAACGCTCAAGTCAAAATTAATTTCACACTCGTAAAATATTATTATGACGTAAATAATATGTAGCAAAAGAAAATGAAATTACCATTGAGCGCGTGGATGAATTGGTACAAGTTGTTTTTGTTTAATCAGTGGTCTTGAATTTGAGTTCTGAATATGTAGTGTCGAATCTAGGATCTTAAGTCAATGAGGAATATCTATTTTAAAAAAATAAAATTAATAATAATAATTATTATACATATAATAATAAAGAGATAAATGTTAAAATCATAAAATTTTAATTAATATATCCACTCAAATAAATTGCATGTCTTATAATTGAAAATACAAAAATTAAGAAGTAGTGGGTTCAAATATTAAAAATAGAGAGGACAAAATTTAAAAACTCAATATATTTACTTATAATTTATAACTATAATAAAGATGGGGAAAAAAAACCAAATTGGTATTTAAAAAAAAAACAAATTACCAAAATAATGTAGGAAAAAAACATTTTACCTGAATGAGTTGTTTGTGGACAGGAGACATGTAGAAGGCGCCAGTGACAGTGGTGCTATAGAAGGCGTTGGTAGCACTAGCGCCACCCATTTATGCATTAAAAAAAGGAAGGCGCTGGTCAAACCAGCACCACATGTTTATTTCGCTTTAGATAGGTACAAGAAGACATGATATTTTGTCTTTTTTAAACAAGATTTTTGCACGTATTAAGAAGCATTCTGTTGCACTTTGACAATTTCAAGTAATAATAAGTCATATATTTGACTTTTTTTACATAGGATAATTTCATTTGTAAATCATTTTAAGTTTTAAATAATAAATATATTTTAATTACACATATTAAAAAAGACATGAATAAATACGAAATTTGATTAAAGGTCTTATTTATTAAAAAATTATTAAGATAGTCATTTAAAATTTTAAAATTATTAATTTTATCATTGACAATTTAATAATAAACAAATTTAAATTTTCATAATTAATTTTAAATAATTTTATCAACTTTTGAATGTTTTTATGTTTTTAAGATATTAAGTAAATTTAATCTTTATTTAATATTTTCTTATATAACTAAAAACATATTAAGCATGTTAACTATAATTGTGAAAAGGCTTTATTAAAATAAATAAATGTGATTTGATAATTTCTACGCTTAAAAAATATTTTCCGTGTTAAAGGAAAAAATAACTGTGTTTTTAGTCATTATATTATGAATATGTAATTTAGTCTTTTAATATTTTTTGTCGGAATTCTTGATGAACCTTCTGAATGTTACAATGATACAATCAACTTATTTTATTATTTTCTCTTTACATAAAATTTCCAAATTTTTATTTTCTATTCAAATAATTAGTGGTTTAAGATAAATTTGAGATGAAAAATACCTTAAAAATTTTAAAGTAAAAAAATTGATAAAAATGAAAATTTTCATAAAGGTAAATCTATATTTTTCTAATTTTTGTAAAGAAAGTATTAAATAAAAAAATTAATGTATTTAATGTTTTAAAAACATAAAAAACATTCAATACTTACTATACAAGTAAGTAGACGGACTAATAAAAAGATGTTGTAAAAGGATTTAGAATTATTCTTTTATAAAATGTGAGGTTAAAATTTTGAAATTTTTTTAATTTTGGATAATGTATAATGTTTTGATTATTCATTGATTGATGAATTTTAAGTGAAGAATGATTTATGTATCCGTGTCATGAACATTTTAAGCAAAAATTGAGTTTCCCATGAGATTTTTACTTTTTTTGTACGAGACCACAAGCATATTTTATTGGAGAGAATCTTGTTTGATTTGAGTAGTGGGATTATTATGAGTGAAAAAGGTTTCTTTTTGAATATTTAACATAGTTGCATGCTTAGGACCTGAATTCAAAACTATTGATTAAGATGAAACAACCCCATAGCAATTAGTTCACAAACTTATAGTATGTTTGAAAACCCGTTGAGAAGGAAGAAATCACATTTGGAATGTGGAGACTATAATTATTAATTTTTGAGAAATACTAGCAACACACTTTTTTGAACGCGTTCTCTATTATTGGTTGAAATTTATTAAAAATCACAAGTTTTTGCAACACCCACTTTTTATTAAATGAGTGTTTGTTTTGATTTTGTAATTTTCAATAAATTTTAACCAGTAGTAACTCATTAGTTTCTTGTTTTCATGTATGGGATGTGAAAAATCACATCTAAAATTTGGAACAATCACACAACTAAAGAGTAATTATTAGATAGTCCTAAATCATCATGATTCCTTTAATCTTCACATAACACGTAATTAAGTGTTATTACTTTTTTCCTGTAAATTGTTAAATTTAAATATGCATTATATAAATATTAATTGAGACGATAAATATTTGGTAATTTTAAATTACCTAATAATTTCCCCTATCGATGGTTTTGACTTGTGAGATTTTTACTATTGTCCACCCTAGAATAACATTTTTTAGGTAAAAAAAGTCAAATGTAAAAATAAAATATTCTCAAATTGTCACCGTTAATCTTCACTCCTGTTTGAGTGGTCTTTTTTTTTTTTTTTTAATTTCTTTACAAAGAAAAAAAGAAGAAGATGCAGTGTGCTTTCATTGACATTTTGCTGTTGTTGGCCACCACTGTGCCTCTCTCCAATGTGTATATATATGGGTAATGGCTCCCTCTTCCCTTTCACTCCATTCACCTCTTTAACTACATCCATCCATCCATTCATTCTTTCTCTCTCGAAAGGACGCACCAGTCAAAAAAGCCGTTCAGCTTAGGGGCACCACCAAAGGCCAAAATACAAAGAAAAGAAGCAGCTCAAGGAATATCCTCTTTGATACCTTTCTCTATTTATTTTATTATTATTATAAACTACAAACTCACACTCCCTCTAAATAATACTAATACTCCCCTTGCCTCTCCCTCTCACTCTCTCTCTCATCTTTAAACAAAACTACTTTCAAAGTTTGATATGCAAGTGGCGGCAGAACTCCAACACAGCCATCACCACCAAAGGCACCAGGACACCCCGATGTGCCGCCAAATCCAACTCACTATCTCCGATCACACCCTCTCCCACGCCACCGCCGGCGACGGTGGCTCCGACAAGGTGGACGGCCAGGATCTCTTCGTTCCGCCCCTCAACTTCGCCATGGTTGATAGTGGCATTTTCCGCTCCGGCTTCCCGGAACCCGCCAACTTCTCCTTCCTCCAAACCCTTGGCCTCCGTTCCATCATGTGTGTCCACACATCTCAATCACCCTCTGCCTTTTTCTTATGTTGTTGTCCTTAACATGTGTGCTTGTGTTCGTGTTTGTTGGTGCCTTTGGGCTTGGTTTTGAGTCCCCAATTAATGAATTGTGAGTAGAGTCTTTTCCTTGCATGCTGTTGCTGACCGTTTGCTTGTTTGATAGATATTTGTGTCCTGAGCCGTATCCGGAGGCCAACATGGAGTTCCTCAAGTCAAATGGGATCAAGCTTTATCAGTTTGGGATTGAGGGTCATAAGGTCTCTTTCTATGTCTTCAATCCTTTTTTTGTGGTGTTTTGATTTGTGACTTGATTTGGGTCTTGATTGTTTTATGTTGAATTTGATTGTGGTTGTTCTATGTCTTGGTGATTCACACAAAGCTTACATCAAAAAGAAAAAAAATAAAAAATGAATAGCTTGCACAGAGATCAATGGATATCTAATCCAATTGACTTGTCTTTCTCATTCTGATTATGTTTTTAGTTTTCAAAATACAACTAAATAAGGTTGTTCAGAGAGCTATTGGAGGGTGGTGCAAGACATAGAGCAAAGTGTGGAATTCAGAGAAAGGTTGAACAAGATGAAAAAACAAAAGAAGAGATGAGAAAACATCTCTAAGCTGTTTGTGATTTTTGTTTTTTAAATACTTGTTTTGAAAACAATTTTCAAAAACATTATGCGTTTTGAATGAAAAATTGATTACTGAATAGTGTGAGATTATTTTAAAAAACAGTTTTTGAAACCAAAAAATGAGAAAAATAATGAAACAAGCCCTATATATGTTTTTTCACTCAGGAGGTAGGTGTGGATAATTAATTAGTGACATGATGAACTGGGACCATTCTATGGATGCTTTGGTTTCAAGTACTGTTTAATCAAATGGGTTTCTGTGACAGGGCTTGGGAGGAAAAAAAGGGGACGTAAAGCTGGTTGTTGTCATTATTATTTCTTCAACTTCAACTAGTTTACTTGCTATTCTTCCTTCTTCTTCTTCTTCTTCTTCTTCTTCTTCCATTCTTGCTTGATTCTTCTGGTGTAACTTTTTGAAATGTCCCAACTTTATAAAGTGCTTTTGCTTGGAAACTTTTGCTTGCTATTACAGCTTTTTAGGTACCCCTATTATATTGTCGAGTCATTTTTGGTTTCGTTACTGTTCCCGATTAGAACAATTGTTTTATTTCGTGAGCATATTTCTGTGCAAGAGAGCCCTCTTCAATTCTCACCCGTATGTGCACAGTGGAAGTGTGTCATACCAACTTTAGAAGATGGAAATCACGGTTGACGGAATCCAACCTGGCATCTCAAGTCTTTCCCTTGGTTATCTTAAATGATCACAATCATTTGTTTTTCGAGAATAATTAACAGTTGGAGATCATATATTATACTTGCTGTCTGTATAATGGGACCATTATGGATATGTCAAAAACCGATTCTGTTCAAGAGCAGCACAGATTTGCCATTTGATAATAATGCAAGTACAAGGTAAAGAAGGGGGAAAGGAATTAATAATTGTACAGAAGTAGCATCAAAGTCATGATCAACCCTAGGAAAGAAAAGAAGGTAATATCATGGAAGGACACATCGTAAAAGTATAGAGAATATTTCAATAGTAAATTCGGAGATGGAATTTATGTGATATTGGTGGATTAGGGCATATATATGCTTGAATTAATATAGAGAATACTTCGTACCTATAATATTGTTGAATAATGAATTCTCGACTCTGTACACCATGAATTTTGTTTGACTATTAAATTATGGTCCAATCTATATGTCAAGGAAAACAAGGGGAAGCATTACTTTTATTAAAGCCATCCTTGATTATGATCTCTCTTTCCTTAATTTTGGAATTGTTTTCATGCCTTTTTATCCCATCTTTTTCGTTATTGTGGAACTTCATATTTGACTTGAAGACCCTTCTCATGTCTTCTAATTTTCACACGTTTATTCAGTGTCTTACTCCATCACTGGAAAAGGTGATGGTCAGATGAATGGGAATTGAGTGATGGTTTATTTCTACTTGTGTTTATTGTGTAAGATTAAGTTCTGGATAGATAGATTAATAATATAATAATAGCTTCTTTTGGATCCCATAAATCGTTCAGTCAATCAATATTAGCAGTTGATAAAATTGAAACGCTATCTTCAAATTGTATTAGCTACATCCTCCCCTCTCTTCCTTTTTTACCAACAAGTTTAGTTGATAAAAGGTGATAATGGAACTTTGATTTTAATGTATCATAGCAAGTTTTTATAATCTGAAATCTTCTTTAACCTTATGAAACTTGTGCATTCAGGAGCCTTTTGTGAACATCCCAGAGGACACAATCCGTGAAGCACTAAAAGTTGTCCTTGGTATGACGCAGCTCTTTACTTTTAATCATAATTTCAGTTTCAACAGCTCGTTTTGCTAGCAATAACTTTTGGTGATCAATAATACAGATATCAGGAACCACCCAGTTATAATTCACTGTAAGCGGGGGAAGGTGAGAATTTTTCTGAATTTTTTTTTTTTTTTTTTTGTAATATCTACCCAGTACCCATAAGAGTTTTCTTGTTAAACGTATGTAATTTTTTTCTTTTTTCTGTGTGCAGCACCGAACAGGTTGTTTAGTAGGATGCTATAGAAAATTGCAAAAATGGTGCTTGTCATCTGTCTTTGATGAGTACCAGCGCTTTGCAGCTGCCAAAGCAAGAGTTTCAGATCAGAGGTTTGTAGAGTTGTTTGATATTTCCAGCCTGAAACATTTGCCCATACCATTTTCATGTTTGAAGAGGTAACAGACCAAGTTATGCTGAGTTGAGTTTACTTTCTTTAGTTTGTGAAAGTGAACCCCAGGTTCTTCCTCTGAATAAATAGGAAAAGGTGATGAACTCCTTCAATGCATTGCAGCAGCAAAGGAATAATTCTTCTTCTCCCATTTTTAAAATAAGATAAGAAAATTCTAGGAATAGTAGATCATTGCCTGTATTTGTATGTGTTAAAATTCTTCCCTATTTCCCTTCTCTCCCTACTTGGCCCTTAGTGTACCTCACCTTTTGTTCTATTTTCTTTCTCTTTGTTTTATGTTTTCTTTTCTGCTCCCTATTCATCAACAATAAGTGTAGATATATCTTGATTTTTTCTCGAGGCTCAGAGAAATTCAAGAAGGCTACAAAAAGCCTTGTTTGTCTACCCAAAATCTTGGAGGGTAGTAAAGCAGAGAAACTTACAAATTTTATTTGCTAGATTGACATTGCTTTCCTTATTTTGAGTTGACAATGGCCCAGTTCAGTGCGATGGTTATTCTCTTGCGCTAATTGCATGGTGGTGGATGACGTGGGAGTGTTTTGTAGGGACTTGCATATAACTTGCATTAATTTATTATAAAGATCATGTTTGATTACCATAAATATAAGTGGAACATTTATTCACCGTTTTTAAAAGGCAGCGAACAAGCAGCACCGTAATGTAAGCAGAATAATGAGTGAACGACTTTTATAATATCTTTTTACTAATCTTATTTATTTATTTTATATTTATTTTACAAAATATTAGGAGGATTAATGATAAGATATTGTAAGAAGATATATAAAAAAGGCAGAAGGAAGGGAAGAAGAGTGAACGACAGACATACGTGGTGTTATACATAGGATTTAGTCCAAGGGTAAAAGTAAAATCTTAACAAAATGTAACTAATGAGTTTGACCTTTCTATCTTTATATACATTTTGATTTGATGTTATTTGTTCAACGTGAGATTTTAGTTCTTTAACATGGACAAGAGTTTCTATCATATGAAAAATGTGTTTTTTTTTTTCTCAATATAGATATTTGCAAATTTTGATTGGATTTTATTTATTTAATGTCTATGATAATGATGCGAAGATGCACATTTTTTGCATGCGAATATTATGAAAAATATTTAAGATGAGAAAATTTATTATGAACGTAGTAAATGGAATGTTAAAATAGCAATAAATGAAAGGAATTAAATATTTTTCTTACATCTCTTCTTTTAGTTGAACATTGTTTCCCTTTGAAATAGAAGTTTAAAAAGGAAACAATAAATATTAGTGTCTGAAGTGATAATATAACGCATAATCTGGATCAATTCAACATATATTACTTTGTTGTACTGCTTTATTCTTTACAATTGTTTTCTTCCCCCTTTTCACTATAATATTTTAATTTCTCAATAGATATATTTGTGCGTTTTATCACCATTGTAAAAGGGTAAGCCTCGAGTTTCTGTTGTTCTGTGGGAGTTTTGTCATGGTAATTTTATTTTTTTCTTAATTATAAGAAAACCATTTGGACTGGCACATATTTCCTAAAATTTTGAATTTTTGATTTAGCTAGAAATAGAAATTTATTGTCAAAAAGTATTTAAAAGTAGAAAATGGTTTGTTACGGCAACTTCCATAATTGTTTTGCACATACATGTACACAGATTTTTATATTATTTTTTATAAGTAAATGTATTTTATATATTATAGAGTTTCGACTAAATGGATTTTTGTAATTGTTAATTAAACAACCTTAATCCTTACATTTTAGATTTCAATTGGTTAGTATAAACAAAGTCGTGGCAATATCTAAGCACATTTTGAGCTTGGTCCCAACTTAGTGTCAGTTTCCATGATGAGTTACACTTGTTCACGAGTTAGCCTTTACTCATGACGATTTCCACGAGAAAATCATTGAAATGCATTTTAGCGACTTTATAATAGTTTTAATTATTAATTTTTTCGTTAATAATTATAGTTCTTCGTTCTCTTTTTAAGTTAAACCTCCCTATCTACCAAATTCATAACTAAACTATGTAACCAAAAATTCATAAATAAACTAGAATGATAAGTTAGACTAGACGTGTGCATGCTATTATGAGCGATGAGTTATTCTTATAAGTGAAATTTTAATTATTATTCAATATTTGATTTGTATATCCCAGAGTCCATCTGTAATAATAATAAGAAATTTCTCGGCATCAAACTTGATAGAATAAGTAAAGAATTTAATTCTAATGTAATTTCAGTGTTAAATAATTTTACACCTACATCATACGACATATTAATTACTATATTATTATTATTATTATTTAACGAAGTTGACATATTAAATTATTAATACTATCAAGTTCATTAAATGTAATGTCAATATGAGTCAATCAAAATGTAAAATTTTTTTACCTTGACATTTTATTAAAATTAAACTCGAAAGACAATATCAAACTTTCTTTTTCATCTATTTTAACTCCATATATGTGAATTCTCTCTATTCGTTTAATCTTAGTTCATCGTCTCCACTATTCTTTCTCTTCTACCAAGTTTTTCTTAAATGCAGAAACGCTTAGTGAATTATTTGAACATCATTAGACGTGAATAACACAATTACAAGAACGATAAGGCAAAAATTAATACGATTAGATCTCGTTAAAAAAAATGCAAAAATAACCTAAAGGAAAATATTTATTATTTTTCTCACTATAAGTAATTGTGTGTGTGGGGGGGAGAGGATAGGGTAGACCATAGAAAATTTTTTTGAGTAACAACAATGTGTCTCTGGATCTACATTTTATGCAATGAGTATGCATTAAAGTATGTAAAAATCTCAAATATATTTCAAAAATTAAAAAAAAAATGATATTATGACTATTAATGATTTCTTCTCGCCGATCTAATTTCGTAGGCGTAAACTACTGTTTTGTTGTTTTCTTTTTCTTTTTCTTAATTTCTTTATGGCTATGGCTACTGGTCTATTTGACAAATGAACTGATTTTTCTTTTTTGGTTTTTTAGATTGGACTAAAACTATTGAGTGCCTGCAATGGCGATCGATGGTTGGTGGATTACTAAAGACTGGTACAACTACAATAGACATGGTGTTGGTGTGAGCTCATGTTTCACACTTGAGCTGAGCATTGTGACATTTATCTGGGGCTGAAGTTACATGCACTTTGCTGCGAATGTGAAGGAAAGTTTTATGCGGATTGGTTGGCCAACTAGCATCTTTAGCAAGATCTTGGGTTCAAGGAGGTCTACAGCCTACCTTGGACTTTTCCTGCTCTTGCTTATGTAGTTGGGTGTCCTAGAAATTGGCATTGTGTATCATATTGGTTTTTAGCATAGTTGACTTGTGTAATGGAAATTTAAACATGTAGGACATAACTTTTATACGTGTCATATTGACTTGAATGGTTAAAAAGAATAACATATAGATATTTTATCGTTTACATTTTTCTATTATTTTTATGCTTAACATTTAACGATTAAAAAGAAAAAAAGTTTTACTATAAAAAAGTATGAGTTTAATGTAGTGTAGAAAAAATAAGTACGAAAAAAATTATAAAAAATATATTTTAATAAGCATTCTACACCTTAAAATTGGCAATGGAAAAGTTTTAAATTTAAGGGATAGCATTATTTCCATTTTATACACTAAATTGAGGAATAAAAGGTTGAATTTAGCAGTGAAAAGGCTCAGATTTCGGTTTGAATCATGAAATTAGAATTGATTTAAAATGATAATTTCTATGTTTGAATTGGACAAAATAAAATTAGATTGTAATATTATAATTATAAGTTGAAATCTAAATCTATTTTGACACCTTTAATTAAGAATAATTATAAGTAGGGTTTGATCTATAGATGAGGGGACGAAGGTGGTGATAATGACAATGGTAGTGGTGGTGACAACAATTGCAATGTTTGTGGTGGTGGTTATTGTGATTGCAACTAGAGGTGTAAACAAGCCAAATTAAGCCAAATACTTGAAGTTTAAACTTGACTTATGAAAAAAAAAATAGTTGTTCAAGTTCGATTCATTTATTTAAATGAGTCTAACTAAAAACTTGAACTTGACTTATTAAAAAAGATTAAAGCTTGAGGTTGACTTATTTAACTCATTTATAAATTAATTATTTTTTGTTTTTATGAAAAATTTTCTCTAATTATTTTTTAACTTTATCAATATAGTATTTAATAAACATTTTATACTGGATGATAATAATGTACAAATAAAAATATGTGCTCAACATGTGTTATGTGGAGTTCAAAATATCTAAGACTATTAAATTTTTATAATGCAGTAAATAAAAAAAGTTCATAATTTTATGATTACAAAAAGTGTTTTCATACATATAGTAAGATCTATGTAATTGTAACATTTCTACTACACACATATAAACAAACTATTTACGAGTTGTTAATGCCGAGTTTGTAAAACTTGAACTTAACTCATCAAAATAATCTAGCTCAATCTCAAGCTTGAGTATATTTTTTTTATTAAACAAACAAACAAAATTAAGCATTTAATGAATTGAACCTGAGTAGTTCACGAATAACATACAACTCATTTACATTTCTAGATGCAATAATAGTAATGGTAATAGTAGTGAAAATAAGGACAATAATAATGGTAGTGACAATGTTGATACTAAAGACAACGAGAGTGACAAAAACAAAGAGAGTATGGCACACAATGAAGAAGAAGCTTTCCATGTGTGTCCATTAAATGTATCCATTCTTGCTTCTTGCCCAGTATGGCATTAATCATACCTGGTACATATACATAAATATTACCAATTATATCTTTAGTGCGTGTTCATTAATAATCGTTTGTTTGCCTGCACATTATCTAACTAAACAACGTCTACAAGTAAAAAATGACATAGAAATTATATCAAAAAAAAAATAAAATGACATAGAAATTATACGAGATTGCTTCTAGTGACATGCAGTCATTGGGTTCAATGGGGTAGAACCAAACAAGCATTAAGAGCATCCAAATTTTTAAATTAAGCGAGTATTTATATTATGAATTAACTTTTTTTTTATTGTATTTCGAATTATGAGAACAATTTATGATTATAGAAATATTATATTAAGAAAAGTTTAAAAGCATGTGAAGTCTGAGCCACATAAAACTTAATGTAGATTTGTCTTTTAGAGAGTTTACTTTTTTACCCTCCCCTATTCTTATACTGCCCCAACATCTTATTTTTAATCCTGAAAAAGGAAGAAAAAGAAATTCATTTAAAATTTCCACTCTTTAGTTTTTACTATAAAAAAAGAGACGTTGGAGAATTGCAAGACAAAAGAGTGTGAAAAAAATATTTCTCAATCTGAATACCATCACATCCACTTGGAAAATACTTTCACATGCATAGTTAATTAGTAATCAAGCAAAATAATATGTATTAATTTATCCTTACGTTGTGTTTTTTTTTTTTTTTTTTTTGGTAAATTTCCCACTTTGTCTTTATTAAGTGAACATGTGTCCCTTTTCTCGTAAGGAAATGAACAAGTAAAATGCAATTAACGATGCAAAAGATTGATGAATAAACTAAAAAGGCAATTAACAATTTAATTACCTTCATCCTGTTTCATGATTGCCGCTACAAGGAGTGATATTCCCTGTGGCGTCTCATTCTCGTGATACTTCTCCAAGATTCGGATAACAGTTTCCTTGTGTCCTGCCTCAACCGCCATGGTACAACACCGATTAATTTGCCTTGTTTGTAATATGAGCAATGTTAGCAACACTTTCTCTAGTGTTTTCTTTATTATTAACTGAAATTTATTAAAAATTATAAATTTTGGTAGGTTTTGTCTCTAAACAGGAGAGAGACTATTAAATGAGAGGTAAAACCTACCAAAATTTATAATTTTTACTAAATTCAGCAGAGAATGTTGCTAGCATTCTTCTTGTAATATTTAACGCAAATTTATAACAAGACCCTAACAGTTATTCCCCTTTGTTGTCTTCAACCATCTAGCTCAACAACTTGGAAAATGTTGGAGCCCATGCTCATCCTGCTACTCATCATGGCCTCGTATAACATAATTTTTCCTTGATTGTTCTTAAGCTCCATGAGATCAATTAATCCTTTTACATATCTATCCTCATCGGACTCATCTAGCTCCGATTGATCCAAATCCGTAAATGCTTCCAAAAGCTTTTCAACGGTGGAGATATGCCCAGCCCTTGCAACAACATGTAAGGCAGTGTCATCGTTTGAGTTACGCGATAACATAAGCTTAGGGGTTCGTTTAGCTTTCAGATCCACAACCTCATTGTTGCCATACCAAGCCGCTATATGTAGCATAGTGTTTTCCAATACATGGGTTCTATTTTGCATTAAACTAGTTACTAGAGCAATCCTGCGAATTACTCTACGTACCTCCGAGCACCAAGTTATACACTTCTCCAAGCAATTCAATATTATCATACCACTTATCACATTTATCATTTCTCTCTTTTGTATTTCTTTTTCTCTCTCGAGATATAGACAACATTGAGTGTCAACAAAACATTATTCTTAGGCCATCCTCATCACAACAACCTATTTTTTCATGTTTTGGAGTTCTTAAATGAGTCCTACCATTACACATCATCCATATTTATATTTTATAATTTAAGTAAATCATATCTCCAACCCATCAACTCTAAAATTTTTACTAAATGAGTCCTTACATTTTATCACTATTTTATAAAAATAAATGCACATAGAACCCAAAATTTTTTAAGGACATGTGCTTATATAAGTGTGTGTTGCTTGAGGATTACTTAATAAGCACCAACTCCAATGATAGGTTCTTATTAACATATGGTGCTTAATAACAAAAAGTGAGATAAGGACCCCTAATGGGGATGCTCTTAGGCACAATCAATTAAAAATATACTTTCTTTGGATTCAATTATAAGAAAAATAAAAATAAAAGTTAGTGGACTCAAATGTAAGCAAATTTTAACTACTTTCACCCTATTTAATGATACCAAAAATACCATTCAATTAATTGAGATTCTATTTCCAATATCTCCTTTTTATTCTTCATATCAAGTTTCAATGAAGGATACTTTAGAAATAAAAATAAAAAAGAAAAAAAAGCAATATATAACAAAAAAATAAGACATACAATCCTCAATTATTTCAAGCAAAATATTCTCCCGCTATTCTGGCCAATGTTTTTCTCTTTCTCTTTCTCTTTCTCTTTTCTTCCAATCCTAAACTCAAGCATGTTTCTTGTCCAATAAGTCTTTCATTATAATGTTTCTCGAACCTAGACATTTCTCTTCTTCATATAGCAACAACATTTAATTTTAGTTTATGAGGATTTCTCAATTTCATTATATCTTTAAACATGCTGCCTAGAACAACGGGAACTGACTAGAACAATGAAAAAAGGTTTTACCTAAAATAATTGAGAATCACCTGTCTTATTTTTCTTTTACAGGTTGTTTTGTTTCTCTTTTTTTTTTATTATTTGCTATGTTTCCTTTTTTATTTTTATTTTACAAGTGTACATTATTAGTCAGTTGTGCCTAAAGTTGACGTGTTAAGTTTGTACCTATACAAAATTACTCACAAAAGATATACTCTCTCAGGTATCAAATATAAGAAGAAGAAAAAAATCCCTTGTGTGTTGGTCTCAAATATAAACAAATCTTAATTCATTTCACCTTATTTAATGAGATTATCCCTAAAATATACTTCATTTAATTCAGATTCTATTTTCAATGACCCTTTTTATTCTTGATATCAAGTTTCAATGAATGGTAATTTAGGATAAAAAGTTATTTTCTTAATGGATTAGAAAAATTAAATGATGTTAACTAACTTTCTTAATTAGTGTAAGTTAATTTTATTTTATTTTTGCTTATATTTGACATGGGAGGGAGTATATAATATCAATAAAGTAAGGGATGTATAAGAGGTAGATATAGTTTTGCAATTAAGAACGATGTAAGAATCATTAAAGTTAATTTATATAAAGATCAATATAATTATCCCTATTTATATTGGCTCCGATTGAGGACGGCAAAACAATGACAAAAGTGCCAGGAAGTCCTTGTCGGGGCTTAACTTGCATTGGAAGATGATAATTTCCTTATTATGGTAAATGCGTCTACATGGGGAATAAGGAAGAGAAAGAGAATGAGCAATTGCTGATGGAGACTAAGTTGATTGATAAGTCCAAATTTGTGAATTATTTGGAGGCATTACCATCATGTTTTGTCCTTAATTGATCTTTTGTCAAGTACGAATGAATGAAATTTTATGTGTGTTTATTAATTCAACTTAATTTATGTTTGTATCATGTCATTTCAACATTTTCTCATCATTAATTGGAGGACATATATTTTTAATATATAGGAAGAAACTAAGAATGAGAGTGAAGAATGAAGGAAACAATTGCTGGAGTTCAATGTAAAGACATGAAAAATTAATCACAATTACGTTGGACATACAAAAAGAAAGACAGAACAGTGGATTTATAGCATAAAACCACCTATTTATGATCATTTTAATGTTTGGCTAAAGACTTTACCACTGCATTGTTGTTGGGAGAAGTGTATTGACAAGTAATATTGAAGTATAAGAACTCCAAAATATCGTTTCACACATACACACACAGATATATATACATATATATATATATATATATATATATATATATATTGTTAATAAGTACTAATTCGACCAATTTCTTGGTTACTTAATCAAATGAAAAGAGTTTTATTGAAATAAAATTTAAGACAGATAAGAAATGAAAAGAGTGACATTGAAATAAAATTTAAGAAAGATAAGAAGGAATAAGAAAGATGAAGAAAGATCCCGAGAATACAAACCATCACAAACAATAATTCAATATGAGAAAACTCTGGGCAATTGATTTCAGTTATGCGATCAACAAAGTATAACCTAATTTTTCTATAAGCGATGTTTCTCTTAATAGTTAATCACTTATGCAAAATTTATTAGCACTTAATTATCATGTTAAATTATTATCCCAATAATTATGTAAGGTAACAATTAAGAAAAAAACATAAAACACCAATGGGTTTATTAATTGAACAATTAAATGAAAGTAAAAAAGGTTACAACTCCACCCCCGAAACTTAGTTTATTCTATAGTTCTGTTAGTTAAGAAAAGTTTAATTTCTAAATTAAAACTCAAAAAATTAATAAATAAAAATAAAAATTTTAAAATTTAGTTATTACAAAAAACTTCAAAGATCAATGATAATTATTTTGGATGCACTTTTGATTTTATTATCTCATGAAAACCTTTTAGATAAAAAATTAATTAAAAAGATAAAAAGAAAAAACAATATAAAAAAAATAAAAATAAGGGTTTAGTAATAGCTACTTCAATTGCACTTTCAATTTGGTTATTGCGAAAGCCATAAAAGGTTAATGATAGTTACCTTAGATGTACTTTTGATTTGGTTATCACAAAAGCCTTTTAAATTAAAAATTGAAAAGATTAAAAACATAAAAATTAAAATCTTTCAACACACAAAATGTTTTCTACCAGGAGAACTACTTTGATTCTCTATTACACATGGGGATACATTGGAGAAAGAGTTCACCCTAGTTGAGTTGAAAAGATAAAAAATATAATAATAATCTTTTTTAAAATATTAAAATATATTTTAATAATAAAAATTTTCATGATAAAAAGTCAATAATAAATAAAATATAAAAAATGTGTTCTTGTTTTCTTTTGAGGGATAAAATAAATATTTTTAAGTTATATAAATTTTGCACATTTAATTAGAGATAACTGTCTTTATGACAGATATCGTTAGGTGTTAGTACCTTCTCTTTGTGTAATCAACTACGAAACCAAAATTTAGTTTTAAAGACTATTTTCCTTTAAAAGTTTTTTCAACATTTTTTTCTAATAAACCTTGGTGATGACTTCTAGTGTTTTTTTATTTTAAATTCTTTTTGGTGTTCCATCGTGATCTTGGTTGCGACAAGAATTAATCAATTAAATTAATCAACTAACAATATATCAAGAATTATTAGTTCTTAACATATCATGTAAAGCAATAATTAAGACAATCTCCCAATAGAAAAGAAAACACAAAATTATATTAAAATTGGAAAACATATATAAAGATTCAATATGTAGGATCCACCATGGTTCTTGACTATGCTTTAGTTATTCATAATTGTAAATAAAATTAAAATATTGACATAAATCCTAAAAATATTCATAATATATATATGAAAGAGAAGGGAAAGAGAAAACTTTTTTAATAGATCTAGTACCAAGGATTAATTGTGGCAAAGGATTAATTGTGTTGCGCAATATACGTACTTGTCATATCTTGAATATGTTCCTGAAACTATTTTCCAAATATTGATTATCTAACGTCAATATATATGATTCGAACTTTTTAGTTTCATTATTTACCCAAATAAACTTATTAATTTGATTATGCTGGGCGACGACTTATGATTTTCTCTTCAAACCTAGAACTTCTAAATCCAGAATCTTATCTTGATGTTGCTTTACCTTTTCAATACTCTATAATTAATTGACGTCTCCATATCCAAATTCATCTCAAAGCACTGTATTTATAGCTGAAGACTTGGACTATTAGTCTCAATTTCTTATAGTATTCAACTATTCATATGCTAATCTATTTACTATTATATGAAACAATGTCTTAGCTTAGGACAAGTGATATCATCTCATCAATTTGTTTCATACCAAACTATACGTCAATTCTTTCCTGCGATTTCACGCTTTCTTTTCCCGCTAGGCTGTTGCTTCCATCATTCCAATCTTTGGTGCTTTTATTTTTCAAAGTGAAAATACAAAATATATTGACAACAGTAATCAAACATGTGACTTCTTCTACCAAAAAAATGGCTTATTGTGAACACTAAATTTTATTCGGGTTAAATTTTTTTAAAATTAAATTGAATAAAAAAAATTATTAAAAAAAGAGAGAAATATTGAAAAACAAAAGAAATAATAAGTAATCATAAAATAGAAAAAAGATTAGGCCCAAAAAGTTTTTCATTGGGCTCACATGTGCTTATTTAAAAGAAATAAGATAGAAAAAAACAGAACAAAAGAAAGTAGAAAAGAAATTTTTGGGCTAGTAGCCTGTGATCCAACAAAAAGTAAAAAGGTAATAAAATAAAATAAGAAAAAAGAAAGAGGGGAGGGTGTCAGAAAATGAAAAACGTGGGAAAGGAAGAAGGAGCATTCTAGAAAGGATTTTGCTGTAACTAACTTTATCCTATGCCTTTTATTTTGAAATACTTAAAAAAGATTGAAAATGAATTGAGAAAATATCTGTTAGAGATGAAGGGCCAGGATTTGTTCTGCCTTTGTGACCCTTGATGCCTATCATTAGGAAATAATAGAGCACCTTTTCTCTATTACAACTCACTTTTTTGGTACAGAAGAAATAGAAATAATAATTAAAATAAAAATAATTTTAAAAAATTAACTTTTTTTATATTTTCCTTCAATTTAATAACCTTAATTTTTTAATTTTTTTTCTTATTTTTATTTAATCAAACAACTTTAACTTTTATTTTATTTTTACTTATTTCTCTATTTTTTTCACTTCTTTCTTTTTTGTCATTTTATTTTTTTCTTCTCTACCAAACATACCGAGAATCACTCACATTCACTCTTACAAAAATTTCACTCACATCAGCCTCCCCAAATTTGGACTCTCGCTTTTTGCTTGCAAGGCTTGGAGGTATACCTCTTCTTCCCTCTTCCATCATGTAGTTCTTTTTTTTTCTTTTCTTTTCTTTTGATTCTTACATTGTGTAATAAATCTGACATGTACATATTCTTTTTTTTCCTCTCTAGATCCTTAATATTGTTGTGTTACTGTACTTGTGGTTTTACTGTGAGTATGAACCTCTTTATTTTAGTTTAGATAGTGTTTCCCCCACCTCTGAAACAGCTTCATTATTTTCTGACACCCTACACTAATCGCGCACCACACAAGAGTCTCTGTTTTATTTCTTTGTTCACTCACTCTCCCACACGCATTAGCACTCACCTTTTTTTTCCACTCCAACACACACTGATAATCAGCATTCAACATTTTTCACTCTCCACACTACATGCGCAAACCACACACTCTGATCACACTTTCATCACTTAACACACACGCATCACTCTTGCACAAACACAAAAAAAGCTCTCCCAATGCACTCACAGCATGCGCACTTCACCATAGCACACACTCCGCATTCACGTTTTCGTCACTCAATACACAGCAGTACCTCTTTTTTTTTTTTTTTCACACCAACATAGCATCATATTTTCTTCCCATGTTATACACACCGCACTGCACAACATTCACGTGATTCACATTTTTTTTTACTCATTAACTCAAGAAACCCACAAGCACAGGTGAAGCACACACTGATCACTCCTCGCCACTCATGTTTATTTGTACGCACAGTACAGATACATAACACATAGCATCCCATCTCTTTTAATTTTATTCAAACAATCACACACACACACTGAATAAAATTCATTCTCACTCCCCATCATTCATTCAAACACCCAAGACACAATACTCTCCACTTACGCCACAGTCACAGCATCACTGCACTTATTTTCACCAGCTGCCCCTAACCTGAACCAAAATAGCAAACCTGACCATGCATCCCTGTTAGATTGCATTTTGCTTGTTATAGCCGTCGGTTCTCGCGGTTTGGTCTGCCCGAGGTGGAAGTCTCGCGCATCCGGAGTTTCGGAGGCTGCGGAGAATACGAACCTGCGTGCGTTGTTGGAATTTTTTAGTTATTGTATGTTATGTCTCTTTTTGGGCTGGGTTCTATAACCTATCACAAATCCTTTTGGGCTCGTGGCTAGTTTTGAGATGTTTAGCCCAGTCTCTTCTTTCCTCTTCGGATACAACTTGCTTGGGCCTGTTTTTCTTAGTTTTATCATGATTAAGTGTGGGATCTTAGTCACCCAAGCTTGGCCAAATAATAATAACAATAATAAAATAAAAATAAATAAATAAAATAAAATTTTAATAATGACCACTTTCTATTTGGTCATTTGTTAAATTTGACAATTTGAGTTGGACAACTTGGTGATGTCAAGTTTAATAATAATAATAAACATTCAAAACTAAAAAAATCAACTCACAAAATATTTTTTACAAAAGAACTATGTGAGTCTGATTTTCTATTGTACTAGAGGATACGTAGGAGCAGGGGATCACTCTTGTTGATCTTAAAAATAATAAAATTTTATCCTGTTCAAAAAAATAAAATATTTTCCTTTCTTTTTTAATAAATTCAAATAAAAATATTTTTTGTTTTTAGGGATAAAATGAATATTTTAAAATCTATATTAGTTTTGCACATTTAATTAGGGATAACCATTTTTATGATAAACATCAGAGGGTGCTCATACCTTCCCTATACGTAATCGACTCTTAAATCCATCTTTGATTCGCGATTATTTTCTTCAAGATTTTTTTATATGTTTTCCCTTAATAAACTATGATGGCGTCTCCTTTATTTTTTATCTTTCTTTTTCGTCGTCCTGTCGTAACCCTGGTTGCGACACCTACCGTTCAATCACATTATAATTTTTGACAAATAAGACTAATATAATATATTACACACATAATTTATATCATTCATGTAGTGCTGTTCTTATAATATTAATATATATTAAATTAGAGTAAATACATTTTAACAAGAAATATATATAATATTATATTGTCTTATAAATTAAAAAAATATTTGTGTACATAGGATTAATAAAAAAATATTAATTATAATATTATTAAATCTTTTATGCTGATATATATGAGATATGCTACATGTACAACAATTCATATAACAACACTTTTTATGTCTATCTCTCTCTACCATTATGAGATGTAATAAATGATGTGCAAGAGAGATAGACACAAAAAGGTGTTCTACAAATTATTGTATGAATTGTTGTACAAATAATATTTCTCATAATTAAACATGCTGAAAAATTTGTTGGAATTGTAACAATAAATGTGATCATTATTCTAAACTAATAAATGATAAGAAGATTGAGCATTATATTTTTGTTTCTATTTATTGCTTTCCTTTACCTTTTTTTTGGCATAATATGTTAAATTTAATTGAGTTTGACTTTTTTTTTCTGATTGAATTTATTCATGTTATTTCGTCTGATAACATTTATATTTTAGAAGCATGTAATCATATATGCACGTAACAAACAACTTCTACTTTCACATGTTAAAATCATAATATATTTAGTCTTAAAACATAATTTGGTTATTTACTTTTAATCTATGTTTTGAAAACCAGACCGGACCAGCCGGTTAGACCGAAAAACTGGTGAACCGGTCACTTGATTGGTTCAAATAGACCATAGAACTAACCTGAAGAAAAACCGGTCAAAAAACTGGTCAAAAACTGATTCACAACGGGTAAATGAAAAATGCTTAATAGAACATTATTTTAATTTTTTTCTTAAAAAAAATAAAAACCAACCTAAAGTGTTTATAATTTTCTTTTTTATTTTAAATATAAACTTATTTTTATTAATAAATGTTGATATGTATAGTTAAAACTTACACTTAAATATCATGACATTTGATTTGTATTTTTGTAGATATTATAAATATAAAAAATCTATAAAATTATATTTTATTTTTAATTTTTAGTATTATAAGATTATGATATTATATTTTTTAATATTATTTTATTTATTGTTTAATTATTATTATTATTATTTTATTAATACTTAGTTCGACTACGATTCAATTACAATTGAACCATTAAATTTTAAACTTGTATCTTAATCGGTTCAATAACTGATTTTAAAATCATTGCTTTTAATTACCATTTTAGTACGAGCGTCGGAGCGTAGATACCAATGGGACTCGAATAAGGAACTAGTTTTGATATATAATCATTTCGTGCTGGAATATTTGAGAAGCTATGCATGGTTGTCACACAGCTCGTTTTCTTATCGTTTGGGAAGCATGGCCCTTTAAGTATCTTTTCTTGTTGCAGTCATAACTCCTTTGTACTAGTACTAGAGGAAAATGATATTGAAATATGAAATCCTTAATGAGTGAAATACTCGTACGATAGTGGCCAGGCGATGTCAGACTTGCAATTAATACTTTAGTTGAGTCCACCAATAGGGAGCAGTCATACGGATCAAAATGGGTAAGATATATGAGTATGATATTGGATATGAAAAATGTTAGTGAGACAATTTCTTACACTGTTTTTGAATATATATTTTTAATATTTAAAATTTATTAAAAATTACAAAAATTTATTAGTTTTACATTTTATTTAATGATTTTCTCTCATAATTTTATAGTTTTTAATAAATTTTGACAAATATCAACTAATAACAAGGTATGTATTATTACCTCCATTTTTTTTAATTGTCAATTTTTTAGAAAATTTTTGTTTTTATTTATTTGTCATTTTCAAAATTCAAGATAGTATTAATTTATTTTTTTTTATCAATTATACCTTTACTGTTTATCTAATTTTTAACTAATTTACACATTTATAATTAATATACATTTATTGTGGAGTATAAATAAAAGGATATAGTAGAAAACTTCAAAACTATTTTATGAAAAATAAAAAAACTTATTGCATTCATTGGTTTATGTATAAAAACTTTAAATGGTACTTAAAAAAGAACAGAGATAATACTTAAAAAAAGTGTATTAGAGAATATGTTGTTATCACTTCTTGATCTGATATATATTATTCATTCATATTTGTGTTTAAGAAAAAAAGAACACCTTACACGCGTTGGTATAAATTATTTGAGTGTCTATTCTCACGTACTATTATGTTAGATATAATATTTCTGAGTTGCATGAATTTATTTGAATGTGAAAAAAATAGAATTTAAATATGTAAAAAATATGTTAAAAATAAATATTTATATAGTTATAATTTATTATAAATTATTTATGGTAAATATATTTGTTAGACATTGTCAGTATTTTTATTATGATTAAAAATATTAATTGTTAACATTTTTTAATAAATTCATAGTTGAAAAATAAAATATATCAAATATTATAATTTATTAAAATAATTTATTAAACATTTGATTATAAATTATATTTTTAATATAGTTTGCATATTTCTCATTTTCTATAAGAGTTTAATAGTCATGCATTGACAGTGTAAAGTAGTTTTACACTGTCATCAAATCACAAATCACCATTTATTGTAAGTTTATTGACTTTTAAAATAAATACTTTAAAAGTCTTATTAATGGTGATTTTTGATTGGACGACAGTGTAAATTTTTTACATTGACAGTGTATGACCATTAAACTCTTTCTATAATAATTAATCAAAATCATAATTCTTTTGGTGATAAAACTCTTTGTAATACAATTTATAATTAATCGTGTATAACAAATAGATGTAAGGTTAATAGTTATTTTTGTTAATCTTATTTAAGCTTTAGTATTAGTTTATAAATTTTCTAATTACGTCAATAATTAATTATTGATTTAAAAAAATATTGTCATTTATAAAAGAATGATCATTATTTTTTTACTGTGATAATTTTTATTTTACATGTGTTGTTTAAAAATTGGATATGTACTTTAATTAAATTAATCATTGACTTAAATAAATATTATTTTGATATTTTTGTCTACCTTAAAATGTTTTCTTATTATAATCTTAATATTTTTCTATCACCAACTTGAATAATCATTTGTTAAATTCATGTGCCAAATATTTTACTTTATCTATAGTAGTGTCGATAACTCTCAATATGTTAATATTTATTTATTATTTCGTCTAAACACCTATTGCTAATAATATCCTTGAATGACCTATTAAGGGCTTTAAGTCCAATGTCTTTATTAATTAAGTTTAGGTCATGCATATTTCAACTTAAAATTATAAAAATAATAATTTTTTTTGACAAAATAGTCCTTTTAAAAAGGTGATAAAAATTTATTATACTTTTAAAATAAACCAAATTAAATATACATATGTTTTTAAGCACATGCTTTCTTTAAAAATATTTAGTAATATTTAGAATCTATTATTAATCATTCTACTTATTAGCAGTAGTAATGATAAAGTATATAAAGTATATAAAGTTGTAAATAAAAATAAGTAAGAGACAACAAACAAAAAGTAGAAACTCACACATTATCTTAATTAACTAGTAAAAGATGAGCTTCAAAATTACTTTTTAAATTTATTTTAATATTTTTTTCTCAAATAAAACATAATTTTTAATAATTTTGCATTTGAGTTTTGTATTTATTTTATTTTTTAATAATAAATTTAGGGTTTGTAAATTAAAGTGTTAATCTCATTGTTTTATTCATTTTATAAAAAATAATCTGACTTAATTTATCTGATATATAAAATATCTTATAAATTGTACAACATTTATAGTTTTAATTGTTCATTTAATTATTTTTAGTAGATAAAATTTCAATTCATATTTTATATTCATAAAATAAAAATACAACAAGTAAAAAACTCAATAAAAAAATTAATTGTTAAGATATAAATTTTTTTAAACAATTTCAAAATTATAATAATATGCCTTTAATTTGGTTACTTTGAAATATATTTTATGAAAATAATAATTAAAAATATGAAATTTTAAAATGTATTATTAAATTTCAAAAAATTCATTATAAATTCTTTAAAATAATAGTTAAAGATATATAATAATTAAGAGATAAATTTGTGTGTGTGTGTCAATTTATATATTTTATATTAATATAAGTTTCAAATTTTATATTTTAAAATGTGCTTTATAAAGTTATTTTTATAAAATAATAAGTTTATATATATATGTGCTTACTTTTTATTTAATAATAAATTTTTAATACGTATATATTTATATTAAAAATCATATGTTTAATATATATATATATATATATATATAATTTAATAAATATTATATTATAAAATATAATGTTTAATAATATTATTCAATATAATTTTTATTATATTTAATAAATACAATATATAGAAAAAATGTTTTTATATACTAATATAAATATTAAATTAATACTTGTGCTCAAATATATTTTAGTTTTTTAATTTGACCACTTTTAAACATATATTTTTATCAAAAATAATAATTAAAAATAAGAATTTTTAATGTATAATTAAATTAAGAATAGTTCATAGTAATTTATTGAAAAAAATAATTAAGAATATAAATTGAGAGATAAATAATAATAATAATAATAATTATTATTATTATATGCATATATATTTCAATTTATAGATATTCTATTAACATATATTTGAATTTTTTGTTTTAATATATATTTTATAAACTAATTTTTAAACAATAGTAAAAGTAGAAAATTTTTTAATTTTTTTTTTGTAGATATATATGTATTAAATTTTGTAATAATTAGTTTTTTTAATAGTATATTTTTAATATTTATAGATTTATGTGAAAAATCATATATTTAATAAGCATTTATTGTATTTAAAAATATATTATATTTCATAAATATAATATTTAATTTTATTATTAAAGTATCATTAAATAATACTATTTAATGTTCATATAAATACTACATTAATGACACTAAATATATGCATTATTACACCTTTTTCAAATCTAATTTACTTTTAGATTTGATATATATATATAGAGAGAGAAAATAGGCTACATACTGATATTGTAAAATAATTTTACACTGTTATCTATTTACAAATCATTATGTATTAAAAACCATAATAACAATAATTTCTTATTGATTGACAGTGTAAAACTGTTTACACTAACAGTGTATAACTATTAAACTCATATATATATATATATATGCTAAATTCATTACATGACTTACAATTTAGTTAATTGTGTTTTTCAAGACAAATTACTAAAAAAATAATGCTATTTTAAAGTTAAAATTAATTGGATGAACACCATTATCTTTAAAAGAAAACTAGAACAATAACCTATGTCCTCCACGGATAGAGTTTATAATTTATAATTTTTTATATTATTATGACTTTTAATAATTTTTTTAAATTTATGTAAATATATATTAGTATATGTGTACATAAATATTTGAAAATATATATTAAAATTATTATGAATATTTATATATATATATATATATATATATATATATATTCAAATAATTTTATATTCTCATATGTCTTATATCATTTTAATATATATAAATATTTATTTTTAAAAATATTATCTTTATAAACATATTTGTATTTCTATATAACTTAAATATATATTTAATTTTAATAAAAATATTAACAATAAATATTTTATATTACACTTTGTAAGTTTTAGTTTTTCTTTAAAAAAATATGTCTTTCCATAAAGGAATGAAATGATAAACATTATTTATAAAAAAAATTGTAGGAATGACGTACATCGGTAAGCTCTCCTTTGAGTTAATTCAATCCATCAAGTTATAAGACGTACATGTAAGTATGCATATTTAGAATTTGCAAGGTTTTTGTTATATGAAACTTAAATTGTGCAAGATTTTTTAATTTAAATTTACTATAAATTTGAATTAGAACATATGTTTGTATTAATAATATATTTGAATCAAAATATATACTTTTGTTATCAATTTGAATGTTCAAATCATATAACATATTGGTTACAAATACCTTAATTAATATAATTATGTATTTTTTATGAATTAAAAATGAAAAAGTTGATCACTTGGTGATTAATTACCATAATTACAAAAAATCTTAATATTTGATAAATTTATTACCATATTATATAAAATCAAAATCTATACAAATTTAATGATTTAATTGATTAATTTAATAATCAAAATATATACTCGTTATAATCACCTTAAATTGTAAGTGTGCGAGTTTAAATTCCTATAGTATTTTTTTCCCTTTTTTTATTTTCTTATCTCTTCTTTTCTTTCTTTCTTATAAAGCTTATTATGAGTCTCTCTTTAAATTAAAAGAAAAAAAATAAAAATGATTTGGTATTCCACATTTGACTTGGTTTAATAAAGAAAAGGTTAACGCAATTTAATATAATAGAAGCTATCTACTCTTTGTCTTTAAGCCAAGTGAGATTTGACCTCGTTAATATCCAGTGCATCACCATCTATCTCTCTATGATACATTTGATTTGACGTTGTACTGTCTTGAGTCTGTGAATGTCATATATTGGAGAAATTATATTAAAAATAATAAAAATATATATAAATTTATCTTAAAAAAAAAGACAAATCAAATGAAAAATGATGTAAAGATAAAATATTTGAAAAAAAAGTAATGAAAGAAATATTTTTAGTAAAAAAAAGATATATAAATAAAAATTATAAAAAAAATAAAGACTAAACCTTATTTTGATAATATAGTATAACTTCCTATATCTTCTTTTGTAAAATCTTCCTTTACATTGTGTTTGGTTGGAGAGAAATAGAAAGAAAATAGATTGGAAATATACTTGTTGAATTTTTGTAGTTTGAATAAAAAATAAAAAAGACATTTATACTATTTTTTCTATATTTTTAACTAGTGTTATTAAAAAAATGCAATATAATGATTATGTATACACATATCCGATTATATTGCATGCCATAATCAAATATATGGCTAGCAATATAATTGATTACGTGTATTCATAATCAATTATATTGTTTAGGTTGACCAATATTACATATATATGAAACATATTATTATTATTATTATTATTATTATATGTAATAATATATACATATATATATATATATATATATATAAGTTTTTTATAATAATTATTTATATAATTTTTTATGCTAATAATTGAATAACACATAATCCATTAGAAAGATTATGTGTTTGTCTTAATCAAATTTTACACTGTCTTGAGCTCGAAAGGCACCAACAATAGCAAAAACGGACCACGAGCAGCGCACCACCAAGGAGCACGGGAGCTGGAACAACAAGCACCACAGCGAGAGAGAGAGAGAAGGATTTTCACCAACAGCATGAGTAACATGAGACTTTAGTGAGAAGTGAGAAAAAAAGAAGAAGCCCAAGGGTATAACGGATACTTGTCCCCACTTTTGTCCACTTCTGCGCATGTTTGAGGCAATTAAAAATGGTGTGGGACTCACCGAAATTTTAAACATCTCCTTTATACTTCACCCTACCAAATGAATAGAAATACCATGCTTCCCTCCTTTTCATTCCACTTCATTTGCCTTCCCTTCCACTTCACTTGTAACAAACAGAGTGTTAAGTCTTTTGTGTTATTTCAATAGTTGAAAGTCAAACAATTATAAATTTAATGTCGGTAAACAAACTTTTAATACTAAATATTAGATAAAATATGTAAAAAAACATTAAAATAATTGAAAAACATAAAAAATTACCTTAGAGAAGGAAAAAAAAAGATTAGTAAAATTGTATTTCTTTCTTGTATTTATCCCTCCTTGGAAACAAAATAAAAGGAATAAAAAAAAATGTTAGCAATTGGTTATTTTAAAAAGAAAATATGAAAATGAAAAACAACAATGTGTACATAGGTATTTATAGATGAGTTGATCATATGACTTTTGTTTTAGGAAACTTAAATTAGGAAATTTTTTTTAATTTGAATCTGTTACAAATTTGAGTTAGAATATACATTTATATTATTAATTAATTTGAATTAGAATATATATTTTTGCTATCAATTTGAATATTCAAATCATGAAAATCATATTGGTTATAATTACCTTAATTAATATAATTATGTATTTTTTATGAATTAAAAATGAAAAAGATCACTTGGTAATTGATTATCCTAATTACCAAAAAAAATCCATAATACTTAATAAATTTATTACCACGTTATATACAATCAAAATCTATATATTTGTATTATTAATTTGAATATTCAAATTATAAAAATCATATTGATAATAATTTCCTTTATCATGTATTAGAATATATATTAGTACTATCAATTAATTTGAATTAGAATATATACTTATATTATTAGTTTGATTGTTCAAATCATTAAAATTATACTGATCATAATTTCTTTAATTACTATAATATTATTAGTTTGAATGTACAAATCATAAAAATTATATTGATCATAATTTCTTTAATTACTATAATTATATATTTGTATGATTTTAAAAAATAAAAAATCAATGACATTTTTTGTGGGAAAAAAATGAATATGGTATTGCCATGTGGCATCTGCCTACTTGGCAAAACCTTTTCTAATATATAATAGATCTCGTATTACAATCGTAGAGCAATCCATTTTCTGTTTGCAATAAAAAATCGTAATTTAATAATTGTATTGGGAGTAATCAATCAATAAATTCAAAAAGATTTTATTATATATTATAAATGCTTTAATTATCATAATAAAAAATATTACCATGATTATCGTGATTATAAATAGCTTTCAATAAAATTTGAAAAATTGATTTTCTTGTTATATAAAATCAAAATCAATTTAAGATTTAGATATATAATTGATGAATTTAAGTAGAATATATACCTATTATAAATGCCTTAATTATAAATGCTTAATTATAAACGTCTTAATTACTAT
The DNA here is from genome assembly GCA_004329165.1 of Spatholobus suberectus. Taxonomy (NCBI): domain Eukaryota; kingdom Viridiplantae; phylum Streptophyta; class Magnoliopsida; order Fabales; family Fabaceae; genus Spatholobus; species Spatholobus suberectus. Next base: position 71,476,325 of record CM014734.1, read on the forward strand.
AATTACATATAACAGTGTATTTATATGAATAAAAAAAACAAAAGAAAACTGTAGAATTTAGGCAGGAAAAGAATAAACATGGTTTTGTCACGTGGCATCTTTCCATGTTATAAAACCTTATTTTATAATATATAATAAATTTAACTCAATTTTAAAATATGAATAAAGATCTTTCAAATTATAGCAATAGAACAATATATATACATATGAATGTGATGAAAAAAAAAAATACAAAAACACATCAACATAACTAATAGATACAGATTATAGCATGTGAATTAATAGTGTGTAATTGAGAAAGATAGAACATTTACTTGATTTTATTCCTTGTTCCATTTGATCCACATTGATGAGAGAAATCAAAATCTTGAGTTGAGAGCGATTCTGCCCACTTTCTAGAGAGTTTTGTTCATCGTAAAAAATTGTTTAATAGGAAAACAATTTTATAACTCTCTAGCCATAGGTAAGGACCTCTTAATGGGCTACTCACAATAAATGACCCAACCCATTGTAGGGTTATTCTTAATATAAAAACCCGTCTTCTAATATTCATAATTGACATATAGCAATTAATAAAATCTTTAGTTGTCAATTAATAATTTTAAATAATATTTTAATTACTGATTAATGCTAATCCATTATTATAATTAAATTTTTTCTAACAGAATGTGTCCACAAAATTAGTTGATACTAGGCATCAAATTTAGTAAAATAATATCTTTAATAACATTTTTGGTTCATGTCAAATATAGGACAGGATAACACAATAATGTTACTTAGTGTGCACCAAACATTAGATAAGATTAAAGCTTATGCTATTCTTATCCTACTCTTATATTCTATCCTATCACATTATATCTTAACTATCAAACACACAATAGTCTTAATAAACTTTGACATCAAATTTTATCTATTTTTATTTAATCCAGATGTTAATGTCAATCTCAACCCTATATTTAATTCACCATCGTCATCGCCACTACTACTACCACCATCACCTCCATCACCATTATCGCTGTCATTGCCTATGATGGTGGTAGTAGTGGCGGCGGTGGCGATGGCATTGGAGGTGGTAGTAGTGAAGGTGGTGACAACAATGAAGGTGATGGTGATAGCGGTAACAATAGTGGTGCTCGATGGTGAATGAAACAAAGGATTGAGATTGATATTAACCTTTGAATTAAATAAAAGAGTATACTACACTGGCATCCCTTGAGATTGCACAAAACCTCTTTTTTTTTTTTTTAATGTTTACAATAACCTCCCTTATAGAGATATACATTGTAATGTTTTTCAAACAACTAAAGGGGTTAATATAATATATAAAGAGTGTCAATATAATGTTTTTCAAACAATTAAGGAGTTAGTGTATGAATAAAAAAAGAAGGAGTATCAGGAGAAATCTAACAAAACCTTAGAGAGTGTCAATGTAATTTATTCTAGATAAAAATAGACGGATCTAGATAAGATTTGGTGTCAAAGTTAATTAAGATTCTTATGATGCCAAATTTAATAAAACAATACATTTAATAACTTTCTATTTGTTAAGTTTTATTAATCTAACCATTAATTAAATCATGTTATTATCTTGATGATCATATATATGAAATTTTAGATAATTTATATATTTGTAGATATATATTCTAATAATAGAAATTTAATTATATTTTATATACCATATTATACGTGGTAATATAGTGAGTCGATGAAGAATAAATTAATTTTTAAATTACATTAAATTTTGTAGATTTAATCTATTTTATAAGATCTTCCAATGTAATAGTTAGGTTGATAAAAGTTATTGTCTTTAAAAAAATTATTAAAGGTGCCATTTGATCAAATTTGATACTTAGTGTTAATTAACTGTCTCATACATATATATAAACACTCAAGTGGATAATTTCTTTAGATTCAAACTCATTTAAGAAATAAAAAATTTATTCATTAAAAATTTTTCGCGTCCGAATAATAATTCGCATCCCTAATTATAACTGTACCAAACAAATGATTCACATATATATATAGCAGAGGAAGTGGTCCAAATCGACTCCCAAAATCTAAGAACAAAATAAAAAAATGACATGCAAGAAAGGCCACTGGTGGATCTAACAGACTGTATTTGAGCAAATGCGAGGTAGGCTATGTGGCCCAAAAAAGTATATATAATTGCGGGGGTGGGTCCAAACTCAAGCTGTGGTGCGGTCAAAGTGTTAAGGTTTAATGAAACAGCTTAAGTGGTTCGGCGCTTGAGTTCCTTAATTAAGGTCTAGGATTCGATTGTTGGCTTAAACATGGAGTCACAATCGGAGGTATTATTTTACTTCTAGAGGGGCCGACCCAGTGGGATGGAGAATTAGTTGGGTGCAAAAAATAAGTTTCAAATACCTCCTAGTCTAACAATAAATAAATAAATAAAATCAGCCTTATAGAAAGGCATTGTGAGTGACGAGTAATCTTTCCGTAACCATGAAGATAACTAGATAAGGAGAACAGAGGATGAAGGTTGTGAGGTTGAATAAGATAGAATTCAACAAGGGTTGAATAATAAATATAAATGTTAATGAAATTAATATATCACACATACATGAATGGTCAAAATTATAAGTTATTTGATTGTTACATGATCACTTGAAAAAATCACATACATGTTTTTATTTAATCTTGAGCATTCTTACACACACACACATATATATATATACATATATATTATATCTTGAACATTCCTTTTATAATATTACATATTCTTTTATATTTTTATTTTATTTAAATTAAAAAATTTCCATATAATAGAACAAATATTTTTCTAATAGGATACTAATGGTTGCGCTCATTTTCGATAATTAAGAAGAACATGAAACTATACATTTCTTATATATATATATATATGTGTATATATATATATGTGTGTATATATATATATATATATTTGACACTCCTTTAAAGTTTAGGGTTTGACACTCCCTTAAAGTACAGAACGATGTTGAGGAAGAGAGAGATAAAATTAAAGAACAAAAAAAATAAAAAATGAATAATGAGATATAAAATGAAGAGAGAATTAAAAAATAAAAGAATGTTAAAAAAAAAAAGAAAAAAGTATGAAAATAGCAAAGTCAAGACTAAAAATTAATTTCTCGATGTAACTTGCAGAGGGCTGATAAATTCTACAATATGTTTTCAGTTCGTCCCCTAACTTAGTAACAACAATTAATGAGTAATTAGGAGTTATTAAAAAGTTAAAAATGTTAACAATATATTTTTAGAATTTATTATTATTAATTCAATTTTTAAAAAGTCTAAATTTATTTTAAGAAATAATTTATTTATCACAAAATTCTATCAATCTTTTAAAAGAAGAGAAAATAGTATACGCATTAGACAATGTAAAAGAATTTCATATTACTATTAAATTACAAATTGACATATATGATAAATTTGTTGACTTTTATAATAATTATCTTAAATTAAATTTACTATAATTTCTAATTAATTGATAATATAAAATTTTTTATAGTCACAGTACGTAGAATTAAATTCTTAAAAGAAATAATAATGAAATATATTAAAAAACATGTTAAAAATTATGTTCTAACATCGTTATCAAAATTTTATATATTTTTGTCGGCTTCTGTCACTCCACACCTTTTTTAAATGGCGGAAAGGCTGCTTTCGCACTTAGATACTAAGCACTCGCAATGAAGCAAACTTCAAAACCGAGAGAAATGCTTCCCTTAGGTGTCTAAATCTAGAGAGGCTGAGAGAGATAGAGAGAAAGAATAGATAAATAATTAATATAATTAGTGATATAATGTGACCAAAAATAAAAAGTTAGACAAAAATGAAAAATATTAATGAAGTATTTGTAATTTGTGAGTGTCTAAAAATCTAACACCCCTTAAACATAGAGGAGTATATACATGTTACGTGTTTGAGTTCCTTTCCGTCTAATACAATAAGAATGCCATCCTGTGTCTGTTTTCGCTGAGACATTTGCTTGCTAATGTATGATTATATGCAAATAACAGGTTTCACCGTATCTCCACATTCTTCCATATAAGTGCTACCTTTCTGCTTTAGAAATATACTATAGAAGGTGGGTTCCCCACTTTCCCAAGTTGAATACTTACGGGGATGTCAAGCTCCTGTGTCTTAAAGAAATCATGCATGTTCAGTGAATTATTGTGGCTGATAATTAATTTTGTAGAATCAAATTAAATTAATGATTTCTTTTTTCTTGATGTGATGTTACGTCGTACATGTATTGCTCAATATATTCAATCGTTAATTTGTGGTTCTGGTCTCTTCTTTAACTCGCGAATTACGTTATTATTTTTTTTAAAGCAAACTATTATAGTACGGATATATACAGACATTCCATTTAAATTTAATTTTAATTATATTTACAACAATAAATAAAAGTGCTCAGAATTGACACTTAGACGGATATTCTTCTTTATTTTTTCCATGTAAAGTTAATTAATTGAATAGAAATTCATCATTTAAAGAGGCTGTAATTTCATTGAAACAGCGGACTATGTAAAAGAAAGTAAATAATTTATAGTTTGCGTTCAGGATTTTTAAATTAAGATTTTTGAGCTAGTGCTAAGATATTTTTAATAATAAGTTATACTAAGTATTTAATGTAATAAAAATAAGGCACATATCAAAATTTTTACCTATAGAGATAGGAAAATGATAAGAACAAATATACTGTAAGGTGAGGTTGCTCCCATGTGAGACTTAGTTTTTTTCAATATACCTCTTCATGCCTAGTATTATTATTGGGTTTGATGCATGAATAATATGATAGGTGATTCAATAATAAATATAGGATACTTTGGTATCATATTGGAGTGTGAAGTGTGGGTTCAATAGGAGAATGTGGGTTGGGTTGGATCTATATCATGTATGGGAGATATATCATTCAAAAAATTTGAACCAATTTGACTCAACTATTCTATGCTTATATACAATTTTACTTGTCTTTATTTATCTAAGGTGGGATTCTGTATTTCTCCAACAGTTATGGAGAATGCTGAGGGTAGTGGAGAAAGAAAATTGAAGGAAGAAGATCAAATTAATGATAAAGAGTAGAAAGAAAAGACGTATTGGACATTCCCTAAAAGCACATACGTGTAAGGAGTAGGGCCGATCTTGAGAATTTTTGGGCATAAAAAAAATAGACACGTAATTTAATTAAAAATGATACCTTTTATTAGATTAAGTGTATAACATAATTTTAACAAATTTCATAAAGATATATTATATTTTTTATTCAATTTACTCCTATATTATCATCTATCATTCAATTTACGTCCCTTCAAAAAAAAATTTACATGTACACAAATATTTACATATAAGGTCACCTCTACAAGAAAAAAAAAACATATTATATGTATATAGAATTTTTCAATAATTATTTTATATAATTCTATTTCTTATAACTCTTCTATTTTCCTTTTCTTTTTATTTCTCTATTCCTTTGTCGTTACATCTTCTATTACATCTCACATTTTTTCTCTCCTTTTTCTATCTCTCTTACTGCTCAAGATAGATACTCCTCCTAGAAAGTATACAACCATCATTTTCAATTATTTTTAAGGTCTCTCTATTTTTTTTCCCAAGCATTTCTTAATATAGAAGAAATTAAAATATTATTTCATTGTTTGAAGCAGAAAATGTATTATTCTTATTATTATCAGGTTAAAAATTAAATTATGCTTTAACAAAATTTGAGGGTCAAATATGCTTTTAAAACTTTAAACATGATATCTAAATATATAAAGATTTCCTATCATTAGAATTGTTTCCATGAATTTTAAAAACTAAATTTCCTTTCTCCTACTACAATTTATAATATTGTATCTTTTGTTTAATTTATATAATTTTGATTTTCGTGATATATGGTCAATTATTATGATTTTTTTAGTTGTTAGTCAAATTTAATATATTAATTTTAAAACTGTAATTAACTTTAATTTTTATATTTGGCCCCCTTTAAAAAAATGTTCTAGCTTCATCGCTACCATTTATCATTGATAAAATCATCATTTCTTATTAAAGCTTACATATATTTTTGTTCTTTATTATATACTAACTTTTCATTTTAATTTCTTTATAATTTGAGTTTTGGTTTGTGTTTTTTTTATGTTATTAAAATGAGCATCACTTTAATTCTATTATTGTATATCCATTACATGTTGATATGTCACTCTAAGCTGAAAATTCATTCAACATGAATTTATAAATGTAACACATTAGAAAAAACTAACAACCAAGAGAGTGATACTTTCTAATCACATGTCACTTCTTAATTTTGAATAAAAAAAGATACAAAACAAGACAATAATTTCATTCAATATATAAAAATAATATAAAAAATTACTACATGATTATATATATATATTAATTTTTTTGGGCCCTCTCTACCCTTGGGCCGTGGGCCCTGGGCGGTCGCCCCTCTAGACTATGCCCAGGGCCAGCCCTGGTAAGGAGTAAGTGTTTCTTTGTTTATCATTTAAAAGTAATTTTATACGTGGTGACATACATTTTAATGTAAAATCTATAATCAAGGTTGATTTAAACACATTTTATTAATAACATTTAACTGGCTTAAAATTAAAATTATTATAATTATTTTTACCAAATTTTAAACACTGGGATGTAACCTACAAGCATGTCTTTATGGAGTCATTATCATCTTTCCTTTGCATTGCTTTCTTGGCCTCACAGAAGTAATGACCAGATTTATGGTGTAATTTTTAGTTGGGCTTGCTTGACCCGTTGTTTGCAAAAGAAAAGTTTTTATTGGAAAGTAACGTCACAACCACCTAAAAACTTTTATTTAAATTTTATCCTTACTAAATCTACGGCCTTAGAATTGAATATGTATCTTCATTTCGTTGCATCCACATCCTTGGGCCTACACGTTGTTTCAAGTAAGTGTGTTGACTTCCATAATCTTCCTGGAGCATCATCGATTCATCGTGGCATTAACATTCTCGTGCATTCAACATCACTAAGACACTATCATTGGTGGTCCTAACCCCAACTAGCCAACTTGGAACTCATATGAAGCCAAAAGCAAGAAAGAGGAAAATAATACATGTAGAGCCAAGATGCAATAAATATTTTTGCTAATTAAATAGTTATGATTTTATTATGAAATATGATATTTTTGTTGACCATTTCGCACAGTGTCATGAATGCCTTCAACCATCATAGCAACTATAATAGTAATAATAATATTTTTATTATATTCTTTTGGTAAACATATGCATCAGCTACTTTGCTCACTTCTCCCAGAGCATACATGATGGTAGTTATAGCAAAATTATTTAAACAGTTGCAATTGGACCAAGATTAGGTGCTTTAAAGGCTTCAAATCTTGGCTCCTTGGCTTGAAACTTCAACTTAGCATAGAGCTTCATGTAGTCTTCAAACACAAATTTTGGGTAGACCTGACTTTTCTCCTCTGCCTCTTTCTCCAACAATTCTGGAGCAGGGTAGATGACAGCATCACTGCCAGGGTTATAGAATGAGGCTATGGACATTCTGGTCCCATCAGTTTGTGCTATCACACGGTGCTCCACACTCTTGTACTTACCATTGGTGATAACCTGTTTTTTAACCAAGGAGGGTTTGATATGAGTAATGTTGTTGCATCTACCTTGTTTGTAGAAATGTCTACTAGGCACAAATATTAAAAGTTTTATAAAAGTTTTTCTACTGTCAGCCAATTAATAATCATTTTAGATACAATTTTTAAAGTAATTATTACAAAAATCAACAATTTTCAATTATGTGACAATCTATGATTGAATCACAGTGTAAAAGGCTTTTACATTTCCGTGTACTCCAATTAAATTCAAATATTAATAATAGTAGGAAATAAATTTACCTCAAGCTGATCACCAATGTTGACAACAATGGAGTGGCGCATAGGGGGCACATCAACCCACTGGTCATCTTTGAGCAGCTGTAGGCCACTGACCTTGTCATCCTGGAAAAGAAGGATAATCCCACCGGCATCGGTGTGGGGACGAAGACCCTTCACCAGCTCTGGGTTGGGGCATGGAGGGTAGTTGGCAACCTTGGTGCCAAAAGTTGGTCCTCTTGATCCATAGAAGGCCTTCTTGAGGTACCCTTTCTCTAGGCCAAGATTCTCACACAACAAGTCCAACAGCTGCTCTGCTAGTTTCTCTATCTCCAAAGCAAATTCCTTCATCACCTTCCTGCACCATTACCTCAAGCAAGTTGGAATCTTGGGGAAAAGATACATACAGCTGCAGTTTCAATTCTGAGATGCACATGTATTTTAATTTTTGGTTTTTGAACTCATCATTTGGTGATGTGTAGATACTCTAAAAGAAATAAAGAAACAGAAGTAATATATGGGTATATGGAGCAGGGTTCAGTCTTTGGGACTTCTGCTGTCTAAGATATTATATGTCATGCAACGTGTGATGTCATATATGTTTGTAATATGTAACCTGTATTCATCAATGAGATCAGGGATCTCTGAGATGTTTGATTCAGGGAGGTGACGCAAGTGGAAGGTGCTCTCCCAGTCCATATCCTTGACCTCAGTTTGGACAGCCTCTAGACCTTTGCCTGCCATGAATTCCTTGAACCTCTCTTCCATACATTTCCTGTAGTGCTCTTTGGTCAACCTCTCCACAGTGTCCATTAGGTCATGGGTATGCCATGATTCACCAGCTACAGAGTTTTGAAAGCAAACAGTAAGAAGAGACATTAAGTATACCAAGAAAATCACAAGAACTAACAAGAGATATTTGGAGGGCAATGTAGAGGTAAAAAAAAGTTTTTGTCGGGTTCTTGAGCTACCTCAAAGAATCCCCAGTTTTCACAAGCATCCTTTATTTTCTCCATGGTGTCTTTTCTCTCCTCACCATTGAGCTTCTCCAAGTTGATCACTGGGAAGTTAGTCATCTTTTAAACTCAAAACTCGCTCTCTTTCTATCTGCCTCTTCTCTATTGCTCTATGCACATTAAGAGTTTGCCAGGGTGGTATTTATAGACATTTTGATTACGGCCAACCACAAAAAATAGAAAAATAAAATAAAATCTCGCTGTAGCAAGAATATGTTGTAATTTGCTTCCTATTTTCCCTTGTTTTTTATCAAAGCTTCAGTCTTTAATACAAATCACATAGCAAACGTTTCCTTTGGTTCCGTAGTTGAATTGTCTTGCCACTTTGGTATAGGTTAGACCCACTTGGTGGCTGATTTCCCCTCTTGAAAATTTGACCACAACCGTATAAACTCCCACGTACACCAATCAATTCTCAAATTTTACTTGACCTTTGCTTTTGGGTCAAATGAAGGTGATTTCTAGGAAGGAGCTTAGCTACTGAATTTCCCAGATTATAGCATCCACGTTTTGGAATAAGTTTGGAAGATGATTTTGTGTTCTTCTGACTTAATTACTTGTATGTTTTCTAGTAAGGAGTTGGTTGAGCTCCAAAAAATAGGCGAGATATGGAATACTTACTAAGGGTGTGTATGCATATATTCGATTATATTTCATCTAGATTAGAAATTTCTAAATTAAGGGAAGCTCACGAAAAATAAAATGTTTTGGGGTCCATTTTGCTTAATCAAGCAAATTCATTCTTCATGGCGCGTGTTTAAAAACAGAACCCAAACGTGTGGTCCTTCTTCAGAGCTTCCGTGTCATTTCTATCCATAATTTAGTCATTTGTTTAACATCTTATTTCATTTTGTATAGGAATCTTAAGATAACTTTATTTATTTCCTCCTACAGTTTCATGAGAAGTGAAAATGGATGATGAGATAAAATAGTATATAACACTAGCATTTTAGTTTGGTCAGGCAGAGGAAGAGATGATGAGAATCTTTTAACTATGAATTTTGTTGAATTATTCAAATCTGTAATGCGTGCGGAATGTTGTTGCTTAAGAGCTTGAGTCCAGAATCCGAATGCGGAGAATATTTTTAGGATATTTAATTAGTACTACTCTTGCATTGAACAATTAAATATTAACTATTGTCTCTCGTAGTTGAAATAATATGAATAACTAACTTGAACTGTTAATGATTCTGGATCAAACCACTTTGTGGATGTAAATCTCCGCGGGTATTGGGAACCTTGCATTATGAGGATGGGTATGCACATTGATTAAATGATTTTTTGGGGAGGGGGGGGGTGTTTATTCAATTACACTTCTAATCCTTTAATTTGAATTGCGCGTATTTTAGTTTTTCAATATTTTTTTGGTGCTCACTAAGTCCTTCTAATTTTAAAATTAAATAAAATTGGTCTTATAATTTATATTTTTATACTTAAAAGTCCTAAATTTTCATCCAAAAAATTAGGGTTTATGATGCATTTAATATATGAAATAGTTTAAAAAATTAGAAGTAAAAAATTTAATAAAATTTAAAAGATTGTATAAGATGTCAGATTAAGGTTTGAAGAGAAAAAATTGAGATTTTTTTAGGTGAAATTTGATATTTTAGTTGGTTAGTATTGAGAAAATGAAGGGCTAAAATAATTTAATTGATTCAATTTATGAAGATTTTAATTAGAAAATGAGAATTTGAAAGTTTTTGATAAAAGAAAATTAATGGGGGGACTGATATGCTTCATTTTAAAAATAAAAGGACTTAATTAATACACAAAAAATTGAAGGAACAACATCATATCTTTATATATTAAAGTTAGTGTACAAATAGTCTAACGATACGAGTATGGAGAAGTATATGCTTGGAAGTAAAGTGTAAACCAATTAGCACATATATTCACTCTTACATTTTTTGACTCAACTCTCAAATTTTGGATAAACATAATAAAAATGTTTCCATGCATTGCTTTTATAAGTATGGTGCACAATATTTAAGTTAATTTTGTTTTCATGATGTATCTCATCTAAGTCGTAGATTCTATTAATGCATGCAATCTTTGTAACCTAGGAATGAATGAGAAACAAAACAATCTTTTCACTATAGCATTTTTGTATCTTCCCATGTTGCTCCTTTGAGGAACATACTTAACGGCCTAACTAACTTTGTATTCAGATAAATTGCTATTTTCTTTGTGATAATTATTTACACAACAAACAATCTTTTGAGCCTTCAACTCTAAATTGGACACCAACTTTGTTGTTTGGTGATGGTTTTTGAGCAAGCATTGTTTTGCTTGTCATATGTCGATCAACATTTGTGAAAAAAAAAACTATACATTTCAAAGGAACATGACGGTTAGACCTAGTTACCAAAAGCTTAAAGGATATTGATAACTTAGATTCAATAGCTCCCTTGTAAATGGGTTTGTTTGTAGAGATCAACATATCATAAAACTGTTGAGCTTTTGGATTGGATAAGTCTTCATCGTTGAATGTTTCATTTCCCATGTTAACATTCACATGGGGCCCATCGATAGATTACTTAAAGGTGTTATACACCATTTGATGCATTGATACAAATTGTTCTTTATTATTTGTGACCTCACTTTGAGTTATCAACTTCATGCACTTACACCACACACAAGGATACTATGGTTGGAGAGAAGTAGAGAAGAAATAGAGTGGAAGTTTGCTTTTTGACTTTTGGGGATTTGGAGTGAAAGAATAAAATTACATATATAACCTTCATAATTCGGAATGATATAGAGAAAATATATTCGAATATGTGATTGCATATTCGAATATGACATATCCATATTCGAATATGTGATATGCATATTCGAATATGTGACTGCGTATTCGAATATGTGATATGCATATTCGAATATTTCATACACTGCTTGTCCAATTTTTCGATAATATTTTTTCAATTTTTTGAAAAAAAAATATAGATATATGCAGTGCAGTACATGCAAGCTATTATTTTACTCCAAATCACCATACCCAACTGTAATCACTCACGATATTTAACACCAACTTTCATAAAAATTATAAATTTTCAACCAATAATATACAAAGTAACAAAAAATAACAAAAGGTAGAAGGTAATATATATATATTCGAATACATACATATATATATTCGAATATATATGTATATATTCGAATATGTCATGCGACATATTCGAATATATATATATATATATATATATATATATATATATATATATTAGTAAATATTTATATATTAGTAATTGTTTATATATTTATTTAATTTTAAAAATCAAAATTTTAATTTTAATATGTAAAACAAATATTCAAATGCGTTCTACATATTCGAATATGTATACACATATTCGAATATTGTGTTCACATATTCGAATATGTGTTTTATATATTCGAATATGTAAAACACATATTCGAATATGTGTTTAATTATACACAGTCTTTGCAAAAGAGCGATGGTATTATTGACAGCTTGTAATTAGCGTTGCATTTCTTCGCACTTCCGCGCATATTTGCGACGATTACTTTTAGCGTGGGACCCACCTAAAATTTAAAAACTTCCATGTTATTTCGCTTGCACCAAACGAACGGAAGTCGATCATTTCTACACACTTCCGCGCTCTTCTCTTCCTCTCTTCGCCATTTCGTCGCCACCAAACACAGCGTAATCCCTCCCTCGAACACAAAATAAGGATGTTTCATTATCTTTTTGACAAACTCTACTACTCCACCTACAAACTCATCTTTCTACTTTCAAGACTTTCCTACCAGGCATGACTTGATCACACAACTAGCTAAGATCCATTTTTACATTACAAACATGCAATTGTCAATCATTACTAGAAGTATTATAGAAGAATGGTGCTATTCTACACGAAATGCAGTTGCACGAAACACACAACTATATACATGGATAGATATAGTTTTTTAAAATAAATATTAATTAAAATATATATACAATATGTTTTGACAGAATGCATGTGTTCGTGACAATTTAACGAAATCCTTTTCATACAAATTAGCATTTCGCATTGCAGAAACATAGAAAAGATTTGGTAGCATAAGTTCTATATTTTGGATATTTTCAATTTTTTTTACCTAAGGTAGTAGTATAAGATAACTTAATACAACATATATAAGACAATTATCAGTTATTACTTATGAGTACTGCACATACAATTCAGCATCCTACATTTTAGACAGAATCATATCTACCAACTCATGATCACACCTTATTTCCCTCAAAATCTTAGTGTTGTTCTCAATTAACATAAAACTTACCCTCTAACAAGTCAACTATGAATGTAGCTTAGCTACTCAATCCCTTCACAATGGAAGGTAACAATACCATTGATACATCTACTAACTAGATAACAAATACCAAAGACAAACCAAAGTATAATCTCCCATCCATTCCTAAGGAAAACTTAAGGTCTAGGAGACAATAATAAAAATGTATGTATTTTACTTCAACCAAATACACCATAGAATTCAGTGTTACAACTCCCAATAGTCCATATATCCATCATATATACCGATTTTAATTATCTAATTTGTTTTATACACATATGCCCCACACGTCACCTACGTTTAGTGAAAATTGAAAAGAAACGAAAGTCACACAAATACGTAAAATCAATTTTAAATGTGTTATTTAATGGCAAATTCAATTAGGATATTGATAACCTTGTTTCCTTAGCAACTTGGCATTTCAATACTCTTAGCAATGACATTTTATTTTATTTTCTCAAAGTTTGTACTCTCATTTCTTAAAAATTGGCGAGAGAACATGAAATTCGAGGAAATAACAAACATCCTAAACATAAAATTATAATGTTGATTGAATTACGGGGGAATAACACTTATATCTATGTTTTCATATGCTTTTACCTAAAACTATGATGTTGCAAATGTGAGCTAAAGACAATTATAATAGGATGGGAGCTATAATGAATCCATTGTGGATCAACACATATTCAAAATTATAAAAGTATCCCATCATTAACATGGAAGGATTGTAACACCGAAAACCAAAAGTCATTTGAGAAGAAAATCGAAGTATTGGGAAAGAAAGTTTACTATGTAGAGAGCCAATCGAGAACTCCATTGATGTTAATGGCATTGACTCTGGCAAACTTATAGGGTGGCATGAACTCCAACAACGTTAGACATGGTGTCTAAAGGAAATGAAGTGAGGCAACAAAGAAAGAGACTTGGAGAGAGGAAGAGATAAAGAAACAGTGTGAGAGAGATGGAAAACAAAACTCACTTAGACACAAGAAAAGTGAGGAAAAAGGAGCTTGACACACGTAAGTTTTAGGCACAATGTCCGACCAAGTTAAAGCTACTTTTAAAAAATAGCATCAACTTGGTCATCACAAATATATATATTTATAATAAAAATAAAAGCTCCAACGGTTGCATACACTTAGCATTGGCCAAACATATGCTAGTAGTGTGCATGTCATGTTCGACAACAACTTCTCATTCTAACACTCCGGTTGGTAAGTTGGAAATAGAGGGGAGGAAGAGGGGAGAAGAAAGAAGAGAGAGGAAGTCATAAATATAGTGTTGTTTGTGCTAGGGTGGAAATGTAATGAAATTTTTTAAAAAATAGGTGGTCCCACAGCTGAAAACTTCCACACAGAAGTGAGAGGATCATCATGCAACTCCTCAATGGTAATAAACTTTCCCAAATTAACATGCATGCTTTCGATTTTGGGATGTGTCTCTCCACTGACAAAATCAATTTAGTCTTTGAAGGTAATCAATTTTTGAGTTTTGTTGTTAGCAAAATGCAAAATCAATTTTATAGGACTAAACCGATTATGCTGTGGCATGTTACTTTATAGGACTAAATCAATTTTATAGGACTAAATTGATTATATAGCAAAATGAAAATAAGTGAATCTATTAGGCTGTGGCAACATGGTTAGTGTCGCAACCGGGGTCGCGACGCAACGGCGAAAAAGAGTTTTAGAAACAGGGAGTCGCCACCAATATTTATTAAGGACAAACATTGGAAAAACCTAAAAGAAAATGGTCTACGAAATCAGATTTTGGGCTCGGGAGTCAGTTACGTGTAGGGAAGGTATTAGCATCCTACAACGTCCGTCATAAAGACGATTACCTCTAATTGATCAAGCAAATTATTAATGACTTTTAAAATATTTATCTCACCCTAAAAATAATTGCAAGAAGAATTTTATTATTATAAAAGAGATTTTTATTTTATCTTAAATTTTATTATTTTTGAGATTGACAGGAGTGGGCCCCTGCTCCTACGTATCTCCCGGTGCAATGGAGAATCAGACTCACGTAGTTCTTTTGTAGAAAATATTTGTGCGTTGTTATTTTTTTATTATTTTTATTCTCTATTTTAATTTTAGGATTTTTGAACCGTTACGGTTCATACACCCTAAAATATAAGATTGACAGAGGTGTACTCCCAAGCCAATTTATTATTTTAATTTTGATTTTAGTAATTTATTTTCCTAACAATTAAATTTTAGTCTAACATATTATATTCAAGAGAAGAGTTTTAAGGCATCAAACTGTACAACTTGTGTCTTAAAATCTCAAGATTAAAAAAGGATGTCACATCTAATTAACCCACTCTCTATTTAAGATCTTGTTATCATCAAATTAAATTGTAAGACTTTTTTTTTTAATTTATTCTCCTTTTAAATAAGTTAAAAAAAACAATTTTTAGAAAAGAGCTTTTACACCACAAGCTGTACAGCTTGCATCCTTAAACTCTAGGACTAAGGGAATGTCACATCCAAATAATCCTTTTTCTATTAGAGACTTTTTTTTTTATAATTTCATTAATGTTAAATAAGTTATAAATAACTAATTTATGAAATACTGTCTTTGAATTATTTTGCTACTATTATTAACTTGGTTATTTATTGTCATTTCATTATAAAAAGTAAGTCTAATTTATACGATAATATCCGAAAGATTTCCATTGTAAAATTAAATTTACGTTACTTTCTAATATTTAAGTATTTTATTTATTCATTGTTTAGCTATTCCTTATTTAACTAGATTAAACCGCATAAAAAAAAAATACAACAAACCACGTGCATGTATCTTAAACAGATTTAAAGATCTAATTATATATATATATATAAAAAAAAACAAAAGAAAAAGTCTAATTTATGAATGCGTGAGAAGATAAATAGCAATAAAATATGTTGGAAGCTATCAGCTTTTACGAAAACCATGGGCCAAGCCCAATTCACATTCGTATTATCAAAAAAAAAGGGAAAAGGGATGCTTTGATGCTATGCAAAGCTTAACCCCCCACATTTGCCCCAAACTGTGAAACGAAGGGCGAGAGAGGAGGGGGCAGCGGAGCTTGCGGCTTAGTGTGGAACAATATCGGCGGCGCTTCCCTGGCCGCGTGGTGGTTGCAAGTAGCCGTGTGAAGGCAGTGGTGTGGCGATGTTGAGGGAAGGGAGCCAGATCTCCGGCGATGCGACGAGAGTAGAAGAGATGCGAAGGTTTGCCGACGACGTGGGGCGATATAGCGAAGAATAGGAAGAGGAAGATGGAGACAGGAAAAGAAGAGTTGCCGCCGGAGATCGCTTTCGGCGACAGCGAACGGCGGGTTTGCAACGGTGGGGGGAAAGGTTACTTTTTTCTCCCCCTCTTTTTGTTCTATTTTTTTTTTGCTTATTTTAGTGGTATTGAAAAGATTAAACTCGATGTTGCCGAGAACTAGTTTGATTCATGGCTTAAAGTCTGTGTATTGCTTGTACAGTGAACATTAAACGTTGTATTTTTATTTTGGTTATCATGTTTGTAACAATATTTGAAGCAGGTCTTAGATCAGTATCAGGAACACAAGCGTTCAAAATACATGAAAGAATTAAAATAGAAAGAATTGTGTTCAAGTGTATACCGATTGTAGCTGTAATTCCTCTATCTCTTCTCTGCTTTTGCCTCTTGTTTTCACGGACCTTTTCCTTCTCAGTGCACTTTCCTTTTCCACACTCAGTTTTCTGATTTTTTACAATTTTCGGAACCCTTTTCTTATCTGTTGCAATGGTATTTATAGAGTGAAAAAAGTGTTCTGGGGTTGCTCGAATTAATCCAAAAAAATGGTTGATTGGAATGCAATTTGCAGCTATAATTAAGGAAATTGGATGATAGGAGAAGCAAAATAGGACAATTTACAGTGTTAGCTTAGGGACTTGTTGATCTGCAGGGCATGGTGAGAGCAGCTTGCAGCAGAGGAAGGGGTGGGTAGTCGGTGTTGCAGGAGGAGCAGGCGGTGACTGCTTCAGAGAAAGAAGAAAAGAAAAAAAGAAGAAAAGAAAAGAAAGAAAAAAGAAAGAAAAAAAAAAGTAAATAATTAAAAGAAACATTTTTGTGTGCTCTGATTATAAATAGAAAGGCCCAAAAGAAGCAAACAAGAAAAATGAGCCAGCAGTAGTCCAATCCAATAACAAAAGGGACAAGAAAATAGATGAATACATAAATGAAAATAAATAAATAAATAAATAAAAAAGAGAAAATAATAAGAATCATAGTAAGAAATGAGATTTTTAATTGAGTGTTGCTATAAGTAAAATAAATAAATAAACAATGTAAAAAAAATTGAGTTATTGAACAAGTATTAATTTAAAGTGTTTGGGCTATATGTACAAAGTAACAACATAAATAAAGAGAAACAAATAAAATACATAACCAGAATGGTGGACAAAATTAGGTGTTCACAGTTAGACAAAAATGATTAATGTAAGGGTAAAATGGTATTTTATTAATAATCTAATTTTCTTTCTTTTCTTTTCTTTCAATCCAAATAACCTTACAAATTTATTTTCACTCTATTTTCTTCAACCAAACAATCTAACTTTTACTCTATTTTTTATCTATTTCTATGCTCTTCTTTTCTCATCTACCTACTTCCACTCCCTCTATTTTCATCTTCTCTACCAAACAAAGTTAAAAGTCTCATTTCTTGCATTGGGTTATATTTTAAGTGGCTATCGTGAATGTCAACTGCTCCGATAACTTTAACGGTTAGAAATCAACTTTTACAAGTTAGATTTTCATCGATAATACATAATTAGATTTTCATTGATAATACATAATTTTCTTGTAGCAAGTAATGATGAATTAAGATCAATTAAGAAAGAAATTATATAAAATTACAAGTTAAGGTCACTACAAAAAAGTACAAGTAAATGGAAATGCTAATATTTGGAGTCGTTGTTTCTTTCATCAAATCACTATGTTAACATTTTTTTAGGCTCAATACAATATGTCCAAATGCCTAATATTCATTAATCAAAATGCAATAAATTTTCTTTCATAATTGATATATATATATATATATATATATATGGAGCGACTCTTGTGAGAACATTGCTTATATGAGAACAACTAATAACAACCCTTAGATTAAGATTAAAAATAATAAACAGTGATATTAAAATTCTATTGAAAACATCTCTTATAAGATCATCAATGTCATTGCTACCGTGCGCTGTCACTACCCCTACCACCATCGCCCTTCCCTCACCACCACTACCATTGTTGCCGCCACCATCACTAGTGGCGGTGGCAACGACGATGGTGGTGGTGGTGGGGGTGCGGCGATGGTGATGGTGGTGGGGGTGGTGACAACAATGGTGGCGGTGGCAACGATATATATATATATGGAGTGATTTTGGTGAGTACACTTGCTTATATGAGAACATGAGAACAACTAATAACAACCCTTAGATCAAGATTAAAAATAATAGACGGCTGAGCCTATTAAAAACAACTATTGTGAGATCATCAATGTCGTTGCTACTATCGTCATTACCCCTACCACCATCACCCCTCCCTCATCATCACTACCATTGTTGCTGCCACCATCACCAGTGGCGATGGTGATGATGATGTTGGTGGTGGTGGGGGTAGGGGTGGTGGTGGCGATGGTGGGGGTACAGTAATGGTGATGGTGGCGGTGGTGGTGACGACGACGGTGGTGGCGACAACAATGATAATGGTGGTGAGGGAGGGGAAATGGTGGTAGGTATAATGACGGCAGTAGCAACGACATTGATGATCTCATAAAAGTGTTTTTAATAGGATTTAATCTCAACCGTCTATTATTTTTAATCTTGATCTAAGGGTTGTTATTAGTTGTTCTCGTTTAAGCAAGTATTCTCACAGGAGTCACTCTATATACATACATACATACATACATATATATATATATATATATATATATATATCATACAATCAATTAATTAGGTAACTTTTCAAGCTAAGGTAACTCATCGAAATAAAATACAGAAAATACTCATGTATAAAGAAGGAATGTAATTAGTTTGCATTAGCGGTGTAAAAGTTTGTTATACTATCATTTAATCATAAATTGTTATGTAAGGTAAGACTGTTAAATTGTGTAATGATTACTTTAAAAAAATTATTAAAGGTTATTTCTAATTGATTAACAATATAAAATTTTTATAGTATATGAAAATTAACTCCTAAAAATTGACAACAAATATAGAACAATAAATAATAAGAAAAAATGGTGAACAATTAACATGTGTTTAAAATCAAACTAATAAATAAATTATATTAAAATAACCAAAGAAACATCACATAATATTATATCTACAAATGTGATGTCATTCTATTATCATGTAATTTATATAACCCTGTGAATACCCAATTTTATCCGGGTAGTCCATACAATAATAAAAAAATAAAAAATAATAAAAAATAAATAAATAAATAATAGTAATAATAATAATTTTAGTTAATAACATCTTGTGTCTTACGCTCATTGGGCTAGACATGCATTAGGCCCATAATCATTTAATTGAGGAAAAGGAAAGTAAAAAATTCTAAAATTAAAAAAAAAAAAAAAAGGGGAGAAGAAAGGGCATTGGGCCCAAGGCCCATTCCTAATGAACATAAAATGTACACAATCAGAGAAAGCAAAAAAACGTGGACGAAGCTTGCAGGCCAAGCATCTCACTCTCTATAATAAGCTGAATGGATGAATAGTCAGGGGAGGGACGTCATTTTTTAAAAAGGAGAAAAGAGGGATCTGAGGGTAGTGCGGGGAAGAGAGACAAAAATATAGAGGAAGGATAAAAGAAAAACGGAAAGGGAGTAGGAGAAGGAAGGCTATTGCGCTATTGGTGAAGAGAATAAGGTGATTTTGTTGAACTGAAAAACAAGAATCGCTCGCTGAAAGTGAAAGGTCGCAGAGGTATTCTTATACACTCTGTTAATTATGCAAGAACTTCTCATGTTCTTACTACTTACTTCAATTTCTGTGTGCACTCTATTATGATTGTATATACTTTACGTTTGCACTTCTTTCATTGGTGTATGGATGAGATTTCCTTTGGTAATTCAATTTCCTTTTAGTTGAAATGTGGCTACCAGTATGTTATTCTGTTCATAACAGTAATTTGCGATTCTTCAATCTTCTCTCTCGTCACTACGATAATCTACACCATTAAATACCAATATTCATTGATTCCTCTTCCCTGTTAGAATCACAGTCACCACGATCACATATAAACATAAATACACACAGACAAATCGATCTATTTTACGCAATACTAAAAGCGCTAATTCATTAAACACTTCGTTTAGTTTTTTTAAAAAAATTCTCAGAGATGCACTTATGGATTCACGTTCACTCACACACCTTACGCCTATTCCTTCATCTCCAGTGAATTAGATCAAATGCAAGCAAATTATCAACACAATTATACTATGACTTTAGTAATTTGTAAGTAGAATCAACAGATTTGCTTCAATAATTACCTAGTCACTGTTAAATACCAGAAAAAGAGAATCAAAAATCTCCTGCAACCCCTCAATAAGCAAGCACTGCTTTATCTTCGTCTCCCTCCTCCTCTTACCCTTTCGTCGCGCCTCCAACACCACAAAGTATCCATTGCGTCACCGACGTGCTTCTGATGCATCTCGGTCAAGCTCGTGTTGCTTCCTCTGCTATTCGTTACAGAGATGGCACTGCGCTTTTAAGGCACTGGAATTGCATTTCCTGGGAAGGGAAAGTGTATCCTGTACGTTGCCCATTTTATATTTATTTTATCTTATTCGAAATAGTGAAATGGGCTTACAGCCCATACGTGTAAAGAGGCCTTCGTCTTTGTTCTTTTTTTTTTACGTGAAGTCTCTATAGTTGATTAATATATTCGGATGAGAAATTCATAAATGACGGGATCAAATACTGCAACTTGAATTGTCACGTGATGGGTCTTTTTGACATTTTGATTTGGTAATTTTCTTTAACAATCAAAAATTTTCGTTTATGGCTTACAATTAAGTTTCTATTATTATTAGAGATTCTGTATGTTTCCTGGATTTGTTTCTAATATGAAAGTAATAAATAAATTATTAACTAATAAATTATCTTTAAATAAATAATTAAACTTAATAATAGCCACTTAGGATGCACTTCCTATTTGGACATTATTAAAGTTTTTTTAATATTAATGATAACCATTGTAGATGCATTTCTTAATTGGTTATCATTTAAAAAAAGAAGTATATAATGTGTATAATACAAATATTTTAATAGAAATTTTAACAAAGGTTTTAATGATAGTCTCTTTGGATGCACTTCCTATTTGACTATTATAAAAACCTAAAAGGTATATTAATAACTACTTTGGATGCACTTCCAATTTGGTTATTGAGTATATCTTTACAATAAAAAAAATAAAAAAAAATAATAATATAAAATAAAGTTAGTAAATCTTTTTATAATATTAAACTTTCTCTTTTTAAAAGGATTTCAAGTAGTCACCTTGGATGCACTTCCAATTTGACTATTATAAAAATCCTAAAAGGTATATTGATAACCACTTTAGATGCACTTCCAATTTGGTTATTAAATGTACCCTTACCATACTTAAAATAAAATAAATAAAATAATAAAAAAAAATCAATCAACAAAATGATTTTCTACAAAGAACTACGTGAGTCTGAGTTCCTCATTGCACCAGAGGATACGTAGGAGCAGGGGCTCACCCCTGTCGATCTCAAAAACCTAAGATTTTTTTTTTTAATATTCAAAATAAAATGGCTAAGCAAGAGATATGACTTTCACACATTAGGATAAGAAGGTAACCATCTTTTGATGGACGTGTAGGGTGCTAACACCTTCCCTACACGTAAATAACTCCCGAACCTTTCTCTCGGTTCAAGACCATCACTCATAGGTTTTTCTATGGTCTATCCTAAATAAATCATAGTGGCGACTCTTCTGATCATTTTCTTTTTTTTCGCCATCCGGTCGTGACTTCGATTGCGACAGCTGGCGACTCCACTGGGGATAATGAGAGTTAAACCTTTTATTTTGATGTGTGATATTTTTATCTCTTGCTTGCTTATTTATTTATTTGCTTTAGACCTTTATTCATTATTGTTTGTTTGTACAACCTTAGGGTAGAAGACATGTTTATATTGTATTTGTTGCCTTTTCGCAGGTGGGGTAGTTTAGGGTTGCCCCTTTCACACACTACACCTACACTTATCACACACTTATGAGTGAGGTCCTATACCCGGGCCCGAGTGCAGATCGAGATAGGTAAGAGGCAAGTAGTGGTACCATTTGGGATGCACTTCCTATCTGGTTATCATGAAAGTCTCAGCTAGGGCGTGACTCTATTCGTGGATGCCCACATTTTGGATGCACTTTCAATCTGTGGTCACATTCCGATGCGAGTATTGAGCCCTAGAGACCAAAAACCTTTAGATATTGATTGGCCGTCCTAATGTGAGGATCACTTGTTAGAAGTCCTTTTAAACCATTATGGATCTCTTGGTCCAAATAAACCTATTTAGGACACCACAGGGCATCCTTATGCTAACCCGTCCTGTTCTTTTTGCAGATGCGTCAAAATTTTAGTTTCGTTTGTTGGAAAAAGAGTAAAATATATAATATCATGCACAAACATGCATTTTTCTTGGATTTTACATGCATTGTTTTCCTTTAACATCATTCATTCTCATAACTTTTCTTTTTGCATTTAGGTAGGTCCATTGAAGAATTTGAGAAGTCAAACTTTGATCAAAAGTGTACTTGGGTATATAAAAAAAGAGACATGGGATCAAGAGGCGAAACAAGGGGAACTGTGCCGGTAAAGATTAGGATGCCTGAGATTCAGTCATTGAAGGCTTTTAGCAGTATGCTAAAGGGTTACAACGTGCAGCCTTTGTTAAAAAGCATGGAAATATCCTAGACTTGTTGGAGGTAAATGTCCAAGTAGAAGCCCTTTCTGCTCTAGTACAGTTTTATGACCCACCCATCAGGTGTTTCACATTTCAAGACTTCCAGTTAGCACCTACCCTAGAAGAATATGAGAAGATTTTGGGTAGTCCATTGAAGAATGAAAAGCCTTATCAGTTTGTAGGACATTATCCTTCCGTGGGAACAGTGGCTAGAATATTGAAGGTCCATGAGCAAGAATTAAAAGAAAAGAAGCTGAATAGGAATGGCGTAGATGGGTTTTCACAAAATTATCTGAATAAGAGAATGAAGTTTTTATCTGAGGCGAGTGACTGGGTCGCTTTCTCAGAAGTACTGGCTCTTTCTATTTATGGGATTGTCCTTTTCCCTTGTTTAGATGGGTATGTAAACTTTGCTGCAATTGATGTCTTCCTAGCTCATCTAAATAGAGGAGAAAATCCAGTTCCAGCTGTTTTAGCAGACACATTTTATTCACACAACCTCTGTCATGAAAAGAAAGGGAAAAGGCTGATGTGTTGTTTGCCGACTCTCTATGTTTGGATGACTACTCGCATCTTCACTAATAAATGTAGGGTGCTATGTCCCATGGAAGACTTCAAATTGTGTGAGGTAAAGGCTAAGACTGGGAAGGAATGGGCTCAATACTTAAGAGATCTCACAGAAAAGTCGATTCGTTGGTGTCCAAGATGGGTGAAGTGGACGAAGTCATATACCAGTGCGGAAGTTTTCCCAATGTACCACTCATGGGGACGAAGGGTTGCATCAACTATAATCCGTCATTGGTCTTAAGACAACTAGGGTATCCAATGTTGGGGTCACCTTCTGAAGAGGCGTTAACTCCTTTCATTATTCATGAGATGGACCTACAAAATTTGGAAATGCTCAGAAGAATAAGATATGCATGGGACCAAGTCATTAGAAAGGACGACAGGAATTAAGAGAGAGGGATTGTGGTAAAAGAATGAGCTATCAGCAGTGGGTGACAGAAAGAGTTCAGAAAATTAAGTTACCTTTCCGACCTTCAACCCCAGTGATAGAGGAAGTACCAACACTAGACACTGTGAACATGGAAGAAATGGGGAAACTCCAAGAAGCCTTAGCAAAATCTGAAGATGAGAGAGGGAAGTTGAAAAGAGAGCTAGAGCAGTCACAACAAAAATGGAAGTCCTTGCAAGATGAAAATGCTAAGAAGAAAAAATCATTGGAGGATGTTAGCAAAAAAGCCCAAGTTGAAGAAGAGCGAAGATTGCGAACTCAGAGTGTCTAGCATCTGCCAATAAAGAGTTAGGTTTGAGAGTGCAAGAAAGAGACAAAGCACTGGCAGAAAATCAGCGGTTAAAAGATGCACTCAAGAACTCCAAAATAGCAGGAAGACAGGTTCAAAAGATGTTCGAAGATTTGAAACAGCAACTGGAAAGGGTAGTAGCAGAATATGAAAAGAGGATTCAGAATGAAAAGCAAAGCATAGGCCAAATAATGACTGCACATCAGTCGGAGCTAAAGAAAAAGCAACAGAAGGAGAGCGAGTTAAAGGACTCTGTAGTAAAACACAAGGAAGTTATTGCCAAACTCGAAGAAGAGGTTTCAGTTTGGAAAGATATGCTTGCAAATCTGCTCAGCGAAGCGAAGGAGCGGATCAGGGTGCTTGATGATGATAGTGTATTTTGGAGAGACCGCTACTTGAAATTGGCGTGGCTGGTTAACCAGATTATTGCAGAAATCCCAAAATGTCTCAGGATAGCAGAAGGAATGACAAACCCACTGTCCACCCCTATAGAGATTTGTGACTTCTTCGCTTTTTGTAAGGATTTGTTGGAGAGTTTGAAAAGAATGGCCGTAGTTGATGAGAATGTGAAAATTTGGATGAAATGTACTTCTCGCTGAATATTAATGAAATGAGTTTGTTTACTTCTTGATCCCATTGGTCTCTTTACGTATTCCGACCCAGGTCACTTTTGATCAAAAGGCAAAACTCATGATTCTATAAATACAAGAAAATATTAATAAATGAATAAAGAAAGAAATAAATAAATAAGTAAAGGATAATTGCATAAATAATAAACAGCATTAACATTCTTCACGTTTTCTTGCATACTTACGTCATTGTTTTTAATAGATAAAGAAAAATATTTCCTCAAGACAAAAACGCGGTTCTGCGGCACCCTTATAGGACCCGTGCCAAAGTAAAACTCATGGAGGACTTGGAACAGGCTCAGGAATCAATGAGGTCTGACCTGAATCAGCTGAAGGAGCAGATGGCTCAGATAATGGAGGCTCTGAAAACTATGAAGAGTACTGAAGGGAGTAATTCTGCAGAAAACACAGAGGGAACCTTTCCATATCCACCTGGTTTCTATCCACCTCCATCACAGGGATTTAATGCTCCGGGAAGTATGATGCCTGCTGCTGTGTATTCTGCCCATCCTATGCATTCTCAGGGGTTTCAGTCACAAGCTTTTCCGCCATATGGCCTGCCTCCAAACTACACACCACCTATAGCCACTAGCTCACCAAATACTGACCTCACCACCCCTACCATAAATGTCACACATCCTCAACCAAACACCTATGAACCACTACGGGTCCCATTACCTTTCCCTACCTATACACCAGCCAACCGTACAACCCATGTCACAGATAGAAACATGACTGAAACACATGTTACTGATTCTCAGAATGTTTGCCAACCTCAACCCCTGCAGTTCGTAATGGGGGACAATTCTCATGCTATGAACCCAACCCATACTGCCATGCCTGGGGTGCTAGCTGAGAGTTTTAAGGCCAAGGAAAAGTTTGATATCTTGGAAGAAAGGCTCAGAGCTATAGAAGGAGGAGGAGGCTATGGTTTTAGGGATGCCGCTGGGCTTTGTTTGGTTCCTGATGTGGTGATACCACCAAAATTCAAGGTCCCAGAGTTTGAGAAGTATCGGGGAACCACTTGCCCCAGGAGCCATCTAACGATGTATTGCCGGAAGATGGCTTCTCATGCTTACGATGATAAATTGTTGATACACTTTTTCCAAGACAGTCTGGCAGGAGTGGCACTAAACTGGTATATGCATCTGGAACCTGTTCATATACATTCCTGGAAAGACCTGGCCGATGCCTTTATTAGGCAGTATAAATATAATGTTGACATGGCTCCAGACAGATTACAGTTACAGAATATGGTGAAAAGAGAAATAGAAACATTCAAAGAGTACGCCCAAAGGTGGAGAGAAACAGCAGCGCAGGTGGAACCTCCTTTGTCTGACAGGAGATGGTGGCAATGTTTATCGACACACTACAAGCCCCTTTCTATGATCGCATGATAAGTAGTGTATCTGCAAACTTTTCAGACATTGTCATAATTGGTGAAAGGATAGAAGGTGGATTAAGAAGTGGAAAAATTATGCAAGCAACAGCCGCAATTTCGAATTCGAAAAAGCCCCCAGTTAACACAGGAAAGAAAAAAGAAGGGGATGCTCATGCAGTGGCCTCAGCGTCAGTGTGGCCTAACTATGCTCCAATGTACTACGGACAGACCTATCGCCCTCCACAGCTCAGCTTCCATATGTAGCCAATGTTGTAGCACCTCAATACCCTCAACCTTACTACCCTGGTCTTGGGATGCCCTCTCAAGTACCACCTCCTAACCAAGCACAGCCTACCTCAGCCACACCACCCCAAGCCAACCAAACATGGAAACAAAACTCCAACCAGAACACCACCCAAAAGAAAGAAAAGAAATTTGTGACCTTTACCCCTCTACCCATGACTTACACAGAATTACTACCACATCTTTTGAGTAATGCCTTAGTCGCTATTACCCCCCTGAAACCTATTGAGCCACCATATCCGAAAGGTTATGACCCAAACGCGAAGTGTGACTATCATGGTGGGGCCCCTGGACATTCCACTGACAGATGCTTAGCCCTTAAATATAAGGTTCAAGGCCTTATTGATGCGGGTTGGTTGAGTTTTAAAGAAGATAACCCGAGTGTCGGAAACAATCCCCTCCCAGGACATGGAGATCCATCTGTTAATATGATCAGTAATGATGATAATCACCTGTTGATGAAGAAGGTCGGAGAGGTGAAGACGTCCCTACGATTCGTCTTTGAAAAATTATATGAGTATGGCATGATCAAAGGAAGGTATGGGGAGAATGAAATGTGTGGCATACATCCAGGGGCACAACACTCCATAGAGGAATGCCAGGAATTCAAGGAGTTGTTACAAAAGCTGATAGATGCAGGACAGGTTCAGGTTGGCTGTTGGAAGGAAGAGAAAGAGGTAGCCATGGTACAGTCAAATGAGAAGCCAGGAATGTTAAAACCCCTGATAGTACATGTAAATAGAGGTGCTTTTACACCATCGCCTCAGGGCCCGAGGCCTATTATTGTTCAAGTGCCAACACCTTTTCCGTACAAAAGTGATAAAGCTGTTCCTTGGAAGTATGATGTGGAGGTAAAAGGGAGCAGACAAGAAAGGGGCCAAACGAAGAATGATGACACTGACACTCCAGCAATCATCAATATTTCAGGTATTGGGGGCATCACCAGAAGTGGTCGTCTTTACACGCCGCCAGAATTGAAAAAGGTAGTAAATGGTAAGGAGAAAGAAAGTGAGGTACTGAAAGAAAGGGGAAAATGCCAGAGAAAGAGGGAATAGTAGGAGAAAAGAATCAGGAGAGAAAGGAAGTCACCGATGAGGAAGCCCGAGAATTTCTCGATTCATTCAGCAGAGTGATTATAAGGTGATAGAGCAGTTGAATCGCATGCCAGCTAGGATATCTCTCCTAGGCCTGTTGATGCATTCTGAGGCACATAGGAAGTTGTTATTGAAAATCTTGAACGAAGCTCATGTGGCGCATGATATATCCTTAGATAAGTTTGGGAGCATAGTCAATAACATCACTGCCAACAACTACCTCACATTTACCGATGATGAGATCCCTGTTGATGGACGAGGACATAATAAGGCTCTCCACATTTCAGTTAAATGCATGGATTATATGATAGCTCGTGTACTCATTGATAACGGTTCTTCGTTGAATGTCATGCCAAAATCCACACTTGAGAAATTGCCTTGCGAGGGTGTCTTTATGAAGCCTAGTATTGTGGTGGTAAGGGCTTTCGATGGTAGTAGAAGGGAGGTAATGGGAGAGGTGGACTTGCCAGTACAGATTGGCCCTTGTGTGTTTTGTATAACCTTCCAGGTTATGGATATCCTGCCGGCATATAGTTGCTTGTTGGGACGACCCTGGATCCATTCAGCAGGGGTGGTTCCTTCTACCTTACACCAAAAGTTGAAATTTGTGGTGGATGACAAACTGGTCGTTGTGATGGGGGAAGAAGATTTGCTTGTAAGTGGGCCCTCCTCTACACGATACATTGAGGCTGCTGAGGAAGCATTAGAGTCTTCCTTCCAAACATTGGAGATTGTTGGCACCGCTTATGTCGAATCTATCCCTGTGAAGCCACGACTATCTAATGCGGCTCTAATGGTAGCTAGAGTCATGTTGAATGAAGGACTCAGGCAAGAACTTGATACAGAAAAAAGGAAGGAAAGATTGCAGCTTGGCTGAATATGCCTGATAATAAAGGAAGATATGGGTTGGGATATAAGCCCACCAGAGAAGATAAAAGGAGGATATGGGAGGAAAAGAAGGAAAGAAACTTGGCTCGGTTAGAGCGACGAGAGCCAAGGATAGGAAAGGTTCCCCTCTGTGATATCCAAAGAAGCTTCCGAAGTGCGGGATGGATAAACTTTGATCAGGTGGCCATGGCTGATGATGACCATGTCGTTGAAAGCACCAATTTCGTACACCCGTGTGTTGCAGGCAAAGACTGGATAACTGGAAAACCACTGAGCTGCCTATAATCTTTAGCAGACATTCCATGTAATTGCATATACAAATTCTTCGGCTCTGCCCAAAGCCTTAGGATGTTTGTATGGGCGTACACATTTCATTCCAGTGTTAATAAAAATTTCTTTTCACTCTTTTCTCATTTCATGTCACTATATTTATTTTGCTAACATTAATAATGCAGATTTGAAAAAGAGCCTTGTAAAGAAGACAGTGCCGATGCTCCAATGTATGATTTTAATTGCCCCATCAATCATATGGAGGAGGGTGATGAAGATAATTGGGAATCATTCCCAGAACTGTTAAAGTTGATGGAAAAAGAGGCCAGAGAAATAGAACCGCATCAGAGTCCACCGAGGTAATAAATTTGGGAATGATGAAAATAAAAGGAAATAAAAATCGGCACTATCATGAAAGCTGAAACGCAGGGAAGGCTTGATTAGTTTGTTGCGAGAGTTTATAGAAGTTTTTGCCTGGTCTTATCAGGATATGCCGGGGTTGGATGTCAGTATTGTTCAGCACAGGTTGCCATTAAGACCTGAGTGCCCTCCTGTCAAACAGAAGTTAAGAAGAGTGAAACCAGAGATGTCTTTGAAGATAAAAGAAGAGGTGAAGAAACAATTTGATGCTGGTTTTCTGGCAGTGGCAAAATATCCAGAATGGGTTGCAAATATCGTACCGGTACCGAAGAAGGACGGAAAGGTTCGTATGTGTGTTGATTATCGGATTTAAACAGAGCTAGCCCTAAGGATAACTTCCCGCTCCCCCATATTGATGTTCTCGTAGACAATACAGCTCAGTTTGCGTTGTTCTCTTTTATGGACGGATTTTCTGGCTATAATCAGATTAAAATGGCACCTGAGGATATGGAAAAAACTACTTTTATCACTCTGTGGGGAACCTTTTGTTATAAGGTAATGCCGTTCGGACTGAAAAATGCTGGGGCAACATATCAGAGGGCAATGGTGACACTATTTCATGACATGATGCACAAAGAAATCGAAGTCTATGTAGATGACATGATCGCCAAGTCAAGAAGTGAGGAAGAGCATCTAGTTAACCTACGAAAGTTATTTGAGCGGCTAAGAAAGTTTAAACTCAGGTTGAATCCAGCGAAGTGTACCTTCGGGGTAAAGTCAGGAAGGTTGCTGGGTTTCATTGTCAGTGAAAAAGGGATAGAGGTTGATCCAGATAAAGTACGAGCAATTCTAAAAATGCTAGAGCCTCGCACGGAAAAAGAAGTTCGCGGGTTCTTGGGAAGGCTAAACTATATTGCCAGATTCATCTCCTAATTAACTGCCACTTGTGAACCTCTGTTTAAGCTATTAAGGAAGAATCAGGTCGTTGAATGGAATGAAGATTGTCAAATAGCCTTTGAAAAAATTAAG
Source organism: Spatholobus suberectus (assembly GCA_004329165.1). Classification (NCBI taxonomy): domain Eukaryota; kingdom Viridiplantae; phylum Streptophyta; class Magnoliopsida; order Fabales; family Fabaceae; genus Spatholobus; species Spatholobus suberectus. The sequence goes on from CM014734.1 coordinate 71,506,704, forward strand.
CAGTACTTACAAAACCCACCTGTTCTTGTTCCCCCAATTCCAGAAGGCCCCTTATTCTATATTTGACAGTGCTTGATGAGTCAATGGGGTGCGTATTGGGCCAACATGACGAGTCAGGGAAAAAGGAGCATGCCATTTACTATTTGAGTAAGAAGTTCACTAGTTGTGAGATGAGATATTCTTTGTTGGAAAGAACTTGTTGTGCTTTGGCGTGGGCTGCTCATCGTTTGAGACAGTATATGTTGAGTCATACAACTTGGCTGGTATCCAAAATGGATCCAATCAAGTATATTTTTGAAAAGCCTGCTCTCACAGGAGAATTGCTCGATGGCAAGTACTATTATCGGAATACGATATTGTGTATGTCACTCAAAAGGCAATAAAAGGGAGTGCCCTGGCAGAATATTTGGCTCATCAGCCTATTGAGGACTATCAGCCAATGCAACTTGAGTTTCCTGATGAAGAAATAATGAATATGTTTGATCAAGAAAGTGAAGTTAGAGAAAAATGGGTTCTACTGTTTGATGGTGCTTCTAATGCACTAGGACACGGGGTAGGAGCTGTGTTGATCTCCCCACAGAATCAATATATTCCACTGACGGCTAGATTATGTTTTAATTGTACTAATAACATTGCAGAATACGAAGCCTGTGCCTTGGGAATACAAGCCGCTATAGAATCAAAGGCTAAAGTTTTAGAGGTGTATGGAGACTCTGCTCTGGTAATCCATCAGTTACGAGGAGAATGGGAGACTCGTGATCACAAATTGATTCCATATCAGGCTTATATTAAGGGTTTGACCCAGCATTTTGAAGACATAACTTTCCACCATATTCCTCGAGAGGAAAATCAGTTGGCTGACGCTTTAGCCACCCTATCATCAATGTTTGAATTAGATCAGGAAGGAAGCACACCGCTCATAAAGATACAAAGCCATGACCAGCCGGCATATTGTCATCTCATAGAAGAAGAATTAGACGGAAAGCCTTGGTATTTTGATATCAAGCGTTACCTAAAAATAAGGAATATCCCCCCGGTGCCTCCGAAAATGATAAAAGAACGTTAAGAAGGCTTGCGATGAGCTTCTTCTTAAATGAAGCATACTTTATAAAAGGAATCATGACATGATGCTCCTTAGATGTGTTGACGCAAAAGAGGCAGAACAGATACTTAAAGAAGTTCATGAGGGCTCTTTCGGAACGCACGCCAATGGGCACGCTATGGCTAGGAAGATACTAAGGGCTGGATATTACTGGCTTAACTATGGAGAATGACTGTTGTATATATGTGAGGAAGTGTCACAAATGCCAAACCTATGCTGATCATATTCATGCTCCGTCAGGCCTTTGAACGTCTTAACAGCACCTTGGCCATTCTCAATGTGGGGGATGGACGTTATTGGAGCAATTGAGCCAAAAGCCTCTAATGGTCACCGCTTTATATTGGTTGCCATTGATTATTTCACCAAGTGGGTTGAGGCCGCTTCTTATGCCAATATTACCAGGAGTGTGGTGGTAAAGTTCATCAAGAGAGAACTAATTTGTCGATATGGATTGCCGAGCAGAATCATCACCGATAATGCCACTAATTTGAACAATAAAATGATGGAGGAGTTGTGTGAGGAGTTCAAGATCCAGCACCATAATTCTTCCCCTTATCGCCCTAAGATGAATGGGGCAGTTGAAGCAGCCAATAAAAATATCAAAAAGATTGTTCAGAAGATGGTAGTCACATACAGAGACTGGCATGAAATGCTCCCTTTCAGCATTACATGGATATCGTACCTCTGTGCGCACGTCAACTGGGGCAACCCCATTTTCATTAGTATACGGAATGGAAGCAGTACTCCCGGTTGAGGTTGAAATTCCGTCATTACGAGTGTTAATGGAGACTGAATTAGACGAAGCAGAATGGGTTCGAGCCCGCTTTGATCAGTTGAACCTTATTGAAGGAAAAAGGCTGGCTGCAATTTGTCATGGTCAGTTATACCAGAGAAGGATGAAAAAGGCTTATGAGAAGAAAGTTCGTCCTCGAGAATTCCAAGAAGGGGAGTTGGTATTGAAGAAGATTTTGCCAATACAAAAAGATCATCGAGGAAAGTGGACTCCGAATTATGAGGGGCCTTATGTAATAAAGAAGGCTTTCTCTGGTGGGGCTTTAATTCTTACCAAAATGGATGGAGAGGAGTTACCGCTGCCAGTCAATTCAGATGCAGTTAGAAAATATTATGCCTAAAAAGAGTTGTATTTTCTTCATGGTTTAGTAAATCTGACTTTTTATCATAAAATCTACACTGGAATGAAATGGGTATTCAAATTATAACATGGAATGTTGTTTAAAGATTAGACGGAAAGGTTACCAAGTTCCTCCAATGCACGTCCTTAAGGGTTCGCAGATGAATAATAATAAAGTAGAATAACTAAATAAATGATTTCAAAAATAACTGGTGATGAAAAGGAAATTTAGTTCCAAAGTTGTTTGTTTCCTAAAGAAAAAAGCGAAAATTGGTAAATTCATGAAATCTTTTCTATCTCAAAGAAGAAAAAAGGGAAACGATGAAGACAAAAAGGACATCTTTGCAACATAATCATTTAATTGAGAAAAATGAGAGCACGATCCAAGATCATTTCTTTTGAGGTATTCATCTGTTAGACCCACATACTCTTCTCATCTTTCCCTTCCCATGTTCATAGTAAATTCAAGAAGGAACCCAAATCTTGACAACAAAGAAAAGCAAGCATTTTAAGGTTTTCCCGGGACAAACATAATGTGTCCTCAATAAGTTTTGAGAGCTTAAAAAAAAAAAAAAAAAAAAAAAAAAAAAAAAAAAAAAGGTCCGTTAGGTTGCAAACCCGCAAAGGGCGGCCTAAGCAAAAGTTAGGACACAAGAAATAATAAGGTATATATAAAAAAAAAAAAAAAGAGAGAGAGAGAGAACAAATGCTGATGATTACCAAATTTGGTGTTAAAGTTAAAGTTTTAGAAATAGAGCAGTCAGGATTTGAAATGATGTATGGCCATGTTTCTCTATTCGAAAAAAGAATTTTATCCCTTGCTACCCATTTTGAGCCAAAATAAATTTTCCTTTCAAATCACCCTAAGCAAGGATCTTCCCTATATTAAAAACCGTTTACAAGGCACCAAGGCCATTGGTTTTAAGGCATCCAGGTCACTCGTTGCAAGGCAATAAGAGAAATAAAAATGAAAAAGGAAAAAGAAAGCAAGTGAAGAAAAATGAAAAAATGATAAATAAAGAAAGTATGACAAATAGTGTTGAAAGGTCATGACAAATAAAGCATGACGCAAAAGGAATAAAAATCCAAAAGAGAAGAAGGCAAACGAATAAAAGGAATGAAATCCTTGATGCGAAAGTCTAAGGGAGGATCCTTGTTTCAATAACCCGCAAATACTTGTTTGAGCCTTATTTACCTTTCCTTTCATAACCCTTTTAGCCCACGGCCACAATACAAGCCTAAAGAAGTCCATAACTGATCAAAGAATGACTGCTCAAATTTCTTTGGCTTTAATTTTAATACAAAAATGATATCATATCTTCAACCATCAGTGTTTGCTCAAAAGGAAAAAAGAGGAGAAAGAAAAGAAAGAAAAAAAAAAGAGAGAGAAGGAAATAAAGAAGCTCTCAAAAGAAAGGTTCTTAAAATGAGACAGTTGCGTGATTACCTTCTATTTCACAAACTACGTTGAAATATTCCCCTCATCCTCTTCAAACCTCGTTTGATATAAAAGATTAAATAACCATGACGTACTCACCTAAGTAGTGACAATAATTACACTGTCGAAACCAAATTACATAATTTTTTTCATTCCCCTTCTTCTCCCAATCCATCATAATCTGGGAGTAAATCCTATTTCTCCAGTCCTAGGGACTTGCCTAGATATCTCAACAATTAATTTCTTCAAACCCATAGCCATTTCATATCCAAAAATGGAAGTATACGTCAAAAGAAATGACATAAAGACATAAGCTGATAAATTTTCTCAATTAAAGGGTTAAGCTAAAAAGGGTCTACATCATTCGTTTGGATCAATTCCATCGAAGGCAAAGAGGATTGAGTAATCAATTAAAAATAATAAATCAATTTCAAAAAGAAATTCCATGAATTTACCTTCATGATAAGGAAAGCAAGCAATTCAGGAGGAATGTTCCTTTTTCGCATAAGAAAAGACATCCCTTCGTTTTAATCTTGTAGGTGCTCATGCCCATCTGTTTTTAAAATTTTCCAGGTGCTCGTGCCCATTGTTTTACGTTTTTGGGTGCTCATGCCCATCATTTTGCATTTCTCGGGTGCTCGTGCCCACAGTTTTAATTTTCTTGGGTGTTCGTGCCCATTGTTTTAAATTTCTTGGGTGCTCGTGCCCATTGTTTTCAGATCTTCGGGTGCTCGGACCCACTGTTTTGCAGTTCCTGGGTGTTTGTGCCCTCGTTTTTATTTTATTTTATTTTATTTTCTTTCCTAAGCATTCGCATCCATTATCATGTCTTGCCGGATAAAATCAGGATTCATATCTTTACTTATCTTTTACTGTGATAATGTGAAAACAACTAGTTATTCACATTATCTGGCAAAAGCTAAGTAAAGAGGGGCAGCTGTGAATACCCAATTTTATCCGGGTAGTCCATACAATAATAAAAAAATAAAAAATAAAATAAATAAAATAAATAAATAATAGTAATAATAATAATTTTAGTTAATAACATCTTGTGTCTTACGCTCATTGGGCTAGACATGCATTAGGCCCATAATCATTTAATTGAGGAAAAGGAAAGTAAAAAATTCTAAAATTAAAAAAAAAAAAAAAGGGAGAAGAAAGGGCATTGGGCCCAAGGCCCATTCCTAATGAACATAAAATGTACACAATCAGAGAAAGCAAAAAAACGTGGACGAAGCTTGCAGGCCAAGCATCTCACTCTCTATAAATAAGCTGAATGGATGAATAGTCAGGGGAGGGACGTCATTTTTTAAAAAGGAGAAAAGAGGGATCTGAGGGTAGTGCGGGGAAGAGAGACAAAAATATAGAGGAAGGATAAAAGAAAAACGGAAAGGGAGTAGGAGAAGGAAGGCTATTGCGCTATTGGTGAAGAGAATAAGGTGATTTTGTTGAACTGAAAAACAAGAATCGCTCGCTGAAAGTGAAAGGTCGCAGAGGTATTCTTATACACTCTGTTAATTATGCAAGAACTTCTCATGTTCTTACTACTTACTTCAATTTCTGTGTGCACTCTATTATGATTGTATATACTTTACGTTTGCACTTCTTTCATTGGTGTATGGATGAGATTTCCTTTGGTAATTCAATTTCCTTTTAGTTGAAATGTGGCTACCAGTATGTTATTCTGTTCATAACAGTAATTTGCGATTCTTCAATCTTCTCTCTCGTCACTACGATAATCTACACCATTAAATACCAATATTCATTGATTCCTCTTCCCTGTTAGAATCACAGTCACCACGATCACATATAAACATAAATACACACAGACAAATCGATCTATTTTACGCAATACTAAAAGCGCTAATTCATTAAACACTTCGTTTAGTTTTTTTTAAAAATTCTCAGAGATGCACTTATGGATTCACGTTCACTCACACACCTTACGCCTATTCCTTCATCTCCTAGTGAATTAGATCAAATGCAAGCAAATTATCAACACAATTATACTATGACTTTAGTAATTTGTAAGTAGAATCAACAGATTTGCTTCAATAATTACCTAGTCACTGTTAAATACCAGAAAAAGAGAATCAAAAATCTCCTGCAACCCCTCAATAAGCAAGCACTGCTATATCTTCGTCTCCCTCCTCCTCTTACCCTTTCGTCGCGCCTCCAACACCACAAAGTATCCATTGCGTCACCGACGTGCTTCTGATGCATCTCGGTCAAGCTCGTGTTGCTTCCTCTGCTATTCGTTACAGAGATGGCACTGCGCTTTTAAGGCACTGGAATTGCATTTCCTAGGAAGGGAAAGTGTATCCTGTACGCTGCCCATTTTATATTTATTTTATCTTATTCGAAATAGTGAAATGGGCTTACAGCCCATACGTGTAAAGAGGCCTTCGTCTTTGTTCTTTTTTTTTACGTGAAGTCTCTATAGTTGATTAATATATTCGGATGAGAAATTCATAAATGACGGGATCAAATACTGCAACTTGAATTGTCACGTGATGGGTCTTTTTGACATTTTGATTTGGTAATTTTCTTTAACAATCAAAAATTTTCGTTTATGGCTTACAATTAAGTTTCTATTATTATTAGAGATTCTGTATGTTTCCTGGATTTGTTTCTAATATGAAAGTAATAAATAAATTATTAACTAATAAATTATCTTTAAATAAATAATTAAACTTAATAATAGCCACTTAGGATGCACTTCCTATTTGGACATTATTAAAGTTTTTTTAATATTAATGATAACCATTGTAGATGCATTTCTTAATTGGTTATCATTTAAAAAAAGAAGTATATAATGTGTATAATACAAATATTTTAATAGAAATTTTAACAAAGGTTTTAATGATAGTCTCTTTGGATGCACTTCCTATTTGACTATTATAAAAACCTAAAAAGGTATATTAATAACTACTTTGGATGCACTTCCAATTTGGTTATTGAGTATATCTTTAATAAAATAAAAAATAATAATAATATAAAATAAAGTTAGTAAATCTTTTTATAATATTAAACTTTCTCTTTTTAAAAGGATTTCAAGTAGTCACCTTGGATGCACTTCCAATTTGACTATTATAAAATCCTAAAAGGTATATTGATAACCACTTTAGATGCACTTCCAATTTGGTTATTAAATGTACCCTTACCATACTTAAATAAATAAATAAATAATAAAATAATAAAAAAAAAATCAATCAACAAAATGATTTTCTACAAAGAACTACGTGAGTCTGAGTTCCTCATTGCACCAGAGGATACGTAGGAGCAGGGGCTCACCCCTGTCGATCTCAAAAACCTAAGATTTTTTTTTTTAATATTCAAAATAAAATGGCTAAGCAAGAGATATGACTTTCACACATTAGGATAAGAAGGTAACCATCTTTTGATGGACGTGTAGGGTGCTAACACCTTCCCTACACGTAAATAACTCCCGAACCTTTCTCTCGGTTCAAGACCATCACTCATAGGTTTTTCTATGGTCTATCCTAAATAAATCATAGTGGCGACTCTTCTGATCATTTTCTTTTTTTTCGCCATCCGGTCGTGACTTCGATTGCGACAAACCCACTTAAAACAAAAATATATAGTGATAAATTCAAACCTTATAGACAAAAATAAGACACTTCGTTTATATAAATATTGTGCATAAAGGTAACTTATATAATTAAATTAAGAAAGCAAAACAGGAGACAAATACATGAAAATAGATCAAAGAATATAAAGAAAAAAAAGGTAAAAAAATGGACACAATTACATAATAATAACTTAATAAGTCAAATAAATAGTAAATTTCATTCAAATAGGGGGACAAATTAAGAAAAAGGACAACAACAAAATTAGGAAAATGTTATAATCGTCGTCATGGAATCCCAAATACAATTCAATAAAAAAGGCATAAGTTTTCAAGAAACTTAAGACGATAACATATTAATTAGAAAAAAAAAAATAAAGGTAAAAATTCAATATGCAATGGATTACTTTTGATTTACCACAAATATCAATGACACTTAAAATACTTAAAAATGAAAAGAAAGAGCAATACTAATCTTCTATTTTTTTTATTTTATTTTTGAAAAATGAATAACTAACAAAGGAAATACGAAAAGGTGTTATTGAACAAAATCTAAAAGAAATGGTGGACGTAAGAATTAATGAGAATAGGAGGGGAAAAACGTGGAAAGATAGGTGGATAGCGACATGACAATGTAAATAGAAGAACAATTAGAGTTTATAATATTTGAAAAAAGAGAACTCCATCAGATACACTGACTACCAAAAATATACATTTTCTGCAAATATATATATAAAAAAAGTCAGAAGGTTTCCATGAGAAAAAGGAGAGAAATTGGCACAAATAAGGAAACTGATACTAATTGGTGAGAAGAAATAGAATAACCTAATATTTTACTCAGTAATTACTATCCATTACTATAGAAATTAATAAAATGGTTATAATTAGCATGATTGGAAATAAAATAAAAAAAATCCCACCAAAACAAAGAAATAAAATAAAAATAACAAAAGCATTACAAAAAATAACCTCTAAAGAAAAAAGTTTACTCTTATATATTTGGCTATTCACTTTGGAGAGTTTCACCAAAAAAAAATATTCACTTTAGAGAGTGAGATATTCTTTTCACTCTTTCAATTAACTCTATTTTTTTTCTCTTTTCTCTTATTACATGACTATCTGTACACACAATTCATCAGTAAAATTAGGTTTCTTAAGATTATATAATTTTTCAAACTTAAATTATTATTAGTATGAGTATATTATTGTCTTCAAATTTAAATTTAGATTATTGTAAGCTCTTGGTAATATTAATAAGATAGTTTTTTTTAACATAGGAAACTTTTTTATTGTTTATTACCTCCGTTTCAAAGCTATTTATGTTTTAACTTATTCTTTTTTGTTTCAAAACTACTGATGTTTTACAAATTTGAAGTCTCATTAATTATTTCTTTTTCACATATACCCTTATTTAAAATAATTAGATTTAATCTTTATGAGAAATATTACACTTACAACATACTACTTAAAAAGCACTTCAACAAATAACAAACTACATTTACTACATCTTGTATTAAATAAGGGTATTTTGAACTAAATGCATTAATATTCTACACTTATTAAATGCTCCTAATATCTGTGTACTATTCTTAAACATCAATAGTTTTAGATTGGAGAGATAGTAATTATATATGTATGAACTCACAATAATAAGAAGAAAAAAAACTGTTACTAGAAAAAATATTTTTTATATAAAAAATATAAAAAATATTTAAGTTTATTCTTTTTAAAATAGTTTAAAGCATTTAACAAATGATATTCAAGTCTTTTTACACCAAGAATCTGTGAACAAACAATTAATAATAATTCCTTGAGTCTAAAACTATCGGGATCTAAACACTGTATATGTATGTATTCAACCTATCTGGGTGAAGCCGGATAATATAATTATGAGCGTGACAAAACTTTCTATTCGAGTTCTTAAGGCAGTTGCATTTTCAAGAACTCTAAATTAGTAATACTTATTTAAGCTAGAACAGTTCCTGTCAATTTCACATGCTCAATGGCCAATAAAAAACCCTTAATTTTAACACATTCAATTTTAACCATTCTTTATTATTTGATATAATTTACAAGAGGGAATATATAAGACTCTCCTAATAGGAGATTTAACCTATATCATTTGATGGGTCTAATATAAATTTCACCTAATTATAAAAAAAGTATTAAAAACTACATAAATAACATTTCTCTAGTCTTAAAATGAGGTGATATTCTACCACTAAATTATTTTATTACATCAATATTTAAGAAGTTTTTAATTGTGTGTCAAAGATAGACACATAATGTAAACTAAAATCATCAAATATATTTTATTGAATGCTTTAAATTATTTTTAAAAAAAATAAATATTTAATGAAAATTTTGTTTATCAATATTATAAATATTTTTATCTTATAAAAACTTCTATTTTTTTTAATTCTTATCGTACACAAGAAACACGCCCATAATTAAATTTGTTAGATACACACAATAATGTATTGAGTAAATTACACTGACATTTTCTGATGTTTTATCAAATTTATCTCGATATCTCGTTTTTTTCTACCCCTACACTAACTCTTTTTAATTGTTTGAAAATATTACACTGACACCCTTTAATTATTTGAAAAACATTAGACTGAATACTTTTATAAGAGAAGTTGCTGTAAACGTTAAAAAAACAAAAGATTACGTGTAATTTCAAGAAACATCAAGAAATGTCAGTATAATTTATCTTATGTATCCTTTGCGATCAATATTAATTGTCTCTTGTTCACAGCCCAAAATCAGTGTGCATTAGAAATAATTGAGCAGCACAATGACTCGTTGTATTCATTGAATGTTACGATATCAATTATATCGTTTGAAACAAACATACTATAACATGGCTTTTTTTTAAAAGGGTGACATGATGGTATCAGCGATATTCAGCGTGAAGGATCGTTTTGCAGCCATGCGTTCAGGAAAAATAAAGTAGTTTTTGTCAATTTAATCTTTTAAACGTTTGCGTTAACATCATTCCATTCTTTTAGCAATTATTGTTTTTCTCTGTTTTGAATCTTTTGATTACAATGATCTATAAAAAATATGTTATCAATTAAACAAAGAATTGAATTATCAAACTTTTTAAATTAACGATAATGATTAAAGAGAAAATTATTCAAACCTTTAAAATGTAAACTGGCCGCCATTAAAGTCTTCTTCATTTTTTTCTTCTATCTTTCTCCTTTTGACGTGGCTGCCCTTAGAGTTCGATGTTAGAACTTAGAATAATGGTAATTCCGAAAGTTTCTTGCCATGGTTTGCATGCAATTTGTGCTTTTTTCATGATATCTATACCATATACAAGTCTAAATTAATACACGCGCGTTTGAACGAAAATATATTCTCAAACTTCCTTGATTAAATTGTTTTACTCCGTTTTATGCTTCTACGTTAATTAAGTCGGAAACGTGCACATCTTTGTTACTAGCTTGTTCTATTCCGCGTGATTACAAATTCGTTTACTAAATTTTTTATATAATGTTTCTATTGTTTCCTGATGGAAAATCAAATGATTATGTTTCAGTGACTTGTAATAGTGGCAGATTCATTCCCTACCTACTTGTTGCAACAGGGATCGCGACTATATGGCGAATCAAAATTTTAATAATGAAAAAAAAATGAAACCGTTACCAAATTATTATTTTTTGAGAAAATATTGGAAAAAAATTTAAACAGAAAGTTTTTGAAACTATATTTTAAATTTGGGAGTCGATTATGCATAAGGAAGATATTAACACTTATAGTGTCTATCATAAACATCTTGGGGTGTGGCGACATGGGGGTGACGTGGGGGTAAAAAAAGAAAGAGATGGATGGGGTTTCTCTTACTTTTGGCACAGCAGGCCTTGGCGGGAGGCCTGCACAACGGGCTATTAGCTCAGTGGTAGAGCGCGCCCTAATAATTGCGTCGTTGTGTTTGGATTGTGAGGACGGCGGGATCGTATCATTCGAGCCTTTTTTTCATGCTTTTCCGGGGGTCTGGAGAAAATTGCAATTAATAGGATTTTCCTAATCCTTCCTTCTCGAAAGGAAGAACGTGAAATTCTTTTTCCTTTTCCACAAGGACCAGGAGATTGGATCTAGCCATAAAAAGAATAGAATGCTTGACTGATAAATAACTCACTTATTGGTCTTCAACCCCTCAGTCACTACAAACGCCCCCAATCAGTGCAATGAGATGTGTCTATTTATCTATCTCTTGACTCGAAATGGTAGTAGGTTTGAAAAAGGATCTTAGAGTGTCTAGGGTTGTGCCAAGAGGGTCTCTTAACGCATTCCTTTTTCTTCTCATCGGAGTTATTTCACAAATACTTGCCATGGTAAAGAAGAAAGGGGAACAAGCACACTTGGAGAGCACAAGTATTGTATGCTGCGTTCGGGAAGGATGAATCGCTCCCGAAAAAGAATCTACTGATTCTCTCCCAATTGGTTGGACGGTAGGTGCGATGATTTACTTAACGAGTGAGGTCTCTGGTTCATGTCCAAGATGGCCCAGTTGCGCCAAGGAAAAGAGAAAAGAATAAAAAACTGACTTGACTCCTTCATGCATGCTCCACTTGACTCGGGGCATATAGCTTAGTTGGTAGAGCTCCGTTCTTGCAATTAGGTCGTTGCGATTACGGGTTAGATGTCTAATTGTCCAGGCGGTAATGATAGTGTCTTGTACTTGAACCGGTGGCTCACTTTTTCTAAGTAATGGGAAAGAGGACCGAAACATGCCACTGAAAGACTCTATTGAGACAAAGATGGGCTATCAAGAATGTAGAGGAGGTAGGATGGGCAGTTGGTCAGATCTAGTATGGATCGTACATGGACGGTAGTTGGAGTCGGTGGCTCTCCTAGGGTTTCCCATTTGGGATCCTGGGGAAGAGGATCAAGCTGACCCTTGCGAACAGCTTGATGCACTATCTCTCTTCAATCCTTTGAGCAAAATGCGGCAAAAAGAAAAAGAATCCATGGACTGACCCCATCGTCTTCACCTCGTAGGAACTATGAGATCACCCCAAGGATGCCTTCAGCATCCAAGGGTCGCGGACCGACCATAGAACCTTGTTTAAATCAATAAGCGAAACGCATTAGCTATCCGCTCTCAGGTTGGACAGTAAGGGTCGGAGAAGGGCAATCACTTATTCTTAAAAACCAGTATTCTTAAGACCAAAGAGTCAGGCGGAAAAAAGGGGGGAAGCTCTCCGTTCCTGGTTCTTTTGTAGCTGGATCCTCCGGAACAACAAGAATCCTTAGTTAGATTAGAATGGGATTCCAACTAAGCACCTCTTTTGAGATTTTGAGAAGAGTTGCTCTTTGGAGATCATAGTATGATGAAAGTTGTAAGCTGTATTCGGGGGGAGGGGGGGGGAGTTATTGTCTATCGTTGGCCTCTACGGTAGAACCAGTCGAGGCTGAGAGACAGTGGTTTACCCTGTGGCAGATGTCAGCGGTTCGAGTCCGCTTATCTCCAACTTGTGAACTTAGCCGATACAAAGCTATATGATAGCACCTAATTTTTTCGATTCGCAGTTTGATCTATGCTATGATTTATCATTCATGGATGTTGATAAGATCCTTCCATCTAGCAGCACCTTGGGATGGTATAGCCTTCGAGGCGAGGTTCAAACGAAGAAAGGCTTATGGTGGATACCTAGGCACCCAGAGACGAGGAAGGGCGTAGTAAGCGACGAAATGCTTTGGGGAATTGAAAATAAGCGTAGATCCGAGGATTCCCAATACATGTCAACCTTTTGAACTAATGCTAAATCCATGGGCAGGCAAGAGACAACCTGGTGAACTGAAACATCTTAGTAGCCAGAGGAAAAGAAAGGAAAAGCGATTCCCGTAGTAGCGGCGAGTGAAATGGGAGCAGCCTAAACCGTGAAAACAGGGTTGTGGGAGAGCTATACAAGTGTCGTGCTGCTAGGCGAAGCTAGTGGAGTGTTGCACCCTAGATGGCGAGAGTCTAGTAGTCGAAAGCATCACTAGCTTATGCTCTGACCCGAGTAGCATGGGGCACGTGGAATCCCGTGTGAATCAGCAAGGACCACCTTGCAAGGCTAAATACTCCTGGGTGATCGATAGTGAAGTAGTACTGTGAGGGAAGGGTGAAAAGAATCCTCATCGGGGAGTGAAATAGAACATGAAGCCGTAAGCTCCCAAGTAGTGGGAGGAGCCCAGTCCGGGACTTTGACTGCAGTGCCTGTTGAAGAATGAGCCGGCGACTCATAGGCAGTGTGGCTTGGTTAAGGGAAACCATTGGAGCTGTAGCGAAAGCGAGTCTTCATAGGGCAATTGTCACTGCTTATGGACCTGAACTTGGGTACTCTATCCATGACCAGAATGAAGCTTGGGTGAAACTAAGTGGAGGTCCGAACCGACTGATGTTGAAGAATTAGCAGATCGGTTGTGGTTAGGGGTGAAATGCCACTCGAACCCAAAGCTAGCTGGTTCTCCTCGAAATGCGTTGAGGCGTAGCAATTGACTAGACATCTAGGGGTAAAGCACTATTTCAGTGCGGGCTGCGAGAGTGGTACCAAATCGAGGCAAACTTTGAATACTAGATATGACCTCAAAATAATAAGGGTCAAAGTCGGCCAGTGAGACGATTGGGGATAAGCTCATCATCGAGAGGGAAACAACCCGAATCACCAGCTAAGGCCCCTAAATGACTGCTCAGTGATAAAGGAGGTAAGGTGCAGAGGCAACTAAGAGGTTTGCCTAGAAGCAGCCACCCTTGAAAGAGTGCGTAATAGCTCACTAATCGAGCGCTCTTGCGCCGAAGATGAACAGGGCTAAGCAATCTGCCGAAGCTATGGGATGTAAAAATGAATTGGTAGGGAGTGTTCCGTCTTAGAGGGAAGGACCCGTGCAAGCAGTGGTGGACGAAGCGGAAGTGAGAATGTTGGCTTGAGTAACACAAATGTTGGTGAGAATCCAATGCCTCAAAAACCCAAGGGTTTCTTCGCAAGGTTCGTCCACGGAGGGTGAGTCAGGACCTAAAATCAAGCTCAAAGGCGTAGTCGATGGACAACAGGTGAATATTCTTGTACTACCCTTTGTTGGTCCTGAGGGACGGAGGGGGTTAGGTTAGCCGAAAGATGGTTATCGGTTCAAGGACGCAAGGTGCCCTTGCTTTTTCAGGGTAATAAAGGGTAGAGAAAATGCCTTGAGCCAAAGTTCGAGTACTAAGCACTACAGCACTGAAGTAATCTATGCCATACTCTCAGGAAAAGCTCGAATGACCTTCAACAAATGGGTACCTGTACCTGAAATCGACACAGGTGGGTAGGTAGAGAATACCTAGGGGCGTGAGACAACTCTCTCTAAGGAACTTGACAATATAGCCCTGTAACTTTGGGAGAAGGGGTGCTTCCTCACAAAGGGGGTCGTAGTGCCCAGGCCCGGGTGACTGTTTACCAAAAACACAGGTCTTCAGCAAAGTCGTAAGACTATGTATGGGGGCTGATGCCTGCCTAGTGCCGGAAGGTCAAGGAAGTTAGTGACCTGATGACAGGGAGTCGACAATCGAAGCCCTAGTGAACGGCAGGCCGTAACTATAACGGTCCTAAGGTAGCGAAATTCCTTGTTGGGTAAGTTTCAACCTACACGAAAGGAGTAACGATTTGGGCACTGTCTTAGAGAGAGACTCGGTGAAATAGACATGTCTTATGAAGATGCAAACTACCTGCACCTAGACAGAAAGACCCTATGAAGCTTCACTGTTTCTTGGGATTGGCTTTGGTCTTTTCCTACGCAGCTTAGGTGGAGGGCAAAGAATGCCTCCTTCTAGGTGGGCTAGAGCCATTAGTGAGATACCACTCTAGAAGAGCTAGAATTCTAACCATGTGCCAGGACCTACGGGCCAAGGGATAGTCTCAGGTAGACAGTTTCTATGGGGCGTAAGCCTCCCCAAAGGTAACGGAGGTGTGCAAAGGTTTC
Organism: Spatholobus suberectus; assembly: GCA_004329165.1. Taxonomy (NCBI): domain Eukaryota; kingdom Viridiplantae; phylum Streptophyta; class Magnoliopsida; order Fabales; family Fabaceae; genus Spatholobus; species Spatholobus suberectus. The sequence goes on from CM014734.1 coordinate 71,521,921, forward strand.
CTCGGGCCAGACGGAGATTGGCCCTCGAGTGTAAAGGCAGAAGGAGCTTGACTGCAAGACCCATCCGTCGAGCAGGGCCGAAAATTAGCCTTAGTGATCGACGGTGTCGAGTGGAAAGGTTAGTCGCTCAACGGATAAAAGTTACTCTAGGGATAACAGGCTGATCTTCCCACGAACTCACATCGAAGGGAAGGTTTGGCACCTCAATGTCGGCTCTTCGCCATCTAGGGCTGTAGTATGTTCTAAGGGTTGGGCTGATTGCCCATTAAAGCGGTACGTGAGCTGGGTTTAGAACGTCGTGAGATAGTTCGATCCATATCCGGTGTGGGCGTTAGAGCATTAAGAGGACTTTTCCCTAGTACGAGAGAACCGAGAAGGACGCACCTCTAGTGTGCCAATTATTGTGCCCACGGTAAATGCTGGGTAGCCAAGTGCGGAGCGGATAACTACTGAAAGCATCTAAGTAGTAAACCCACCCCAAGATAAGTGCTCTCCTATTCCGACTTGCCCAAAGCCTCCGATAGCGCAACCGAAACAACGATGGGTTCTTTGCCCCAGGGGGATGGAGCGAAAGAAGTTTTGAGAATTCAAGAGAAGGTCACGGCGAGACGAGCCGTTTCTAATTAACGATAGGTGTCAAGTGGAAGTGTAGTGATGTATGTAGTTGAGGCATCCTAACAGACTGGTAGACTTGAACCTTGTTCCTACATGATTCGATCAATTCGATTAGGCACTCGCCATCTATTTTCATTGTTCAACTCTTTGATAACATGAAAAAACCAAAAACTCTGCCCCTCCTCTCTATCTATCCAAGGGATGGAAGGGCAGAGACCTTTAGTGTCCCCTCCAATCGAGAATTAGGGCCTCACAATGAATAGCCAATATGTTTGCTTTTATCTCATGCCTTTCTTTGTTCATGGTTCAATATTCTAGTGTCCTAGGCGTAGAGGAACCACACCAATCCATCCCGAACTTGGTGGTTAAACTCTACTGTGGTGACGATACTGTAGGGGAGTCCTGTAGAAAAATAAAGATATACATTTAAAATGAATAATATATTTATTTTATCCTTTAAAAAATAAAAAAAATGAATGATATACATTTAAAATGGAAAATAAATTGTAAAGATTAATTTTGACCCTGATTGTTGGATTCTTGTTCCTATGCATCTTCTAGTGAAACAAGAAACTCACAATCATGTAATTATTTTAAAAAGAAGTTTGTGTGTTGATGGATTTTATTATTATTTTTATTATCATTATTATAAATAGATTATTTTTTTTGTATAATACAATCCACATTGCACATTATATAATATAATGCAAGCAGCTATACATATGCCTTTACGAGTCATACAACTAGCGAAACTAGTATAAATTACATGTTGTTGTTGTAGAGTATTGTGTGGATTTTATGTTTTATAATTTTTACTTTTATTATTATTGTAAAAATATTTTGGAAATATTTTTTTTTGTTTTAATACAATTCACATTGCATAAAATATAAGATAATGTAAATAGTTATATATTTTTTTCAAGCAACAAAGGCATGTAGAGGCATCACAATGTAGATACACATCCCAACAAGGTTGGCACCCCTACCCTATCAATCATTTGTAGCACACCTAAATATTATTAAAAATAATGAAGAAGAATAACAAAAAACATGGGAGACATAAACCAAACCCGTGAGAAAAGAGGACAATCATATCTGGACCTATAGTTAGGGAGCCTAATATATTTTGTCGATTATAGAGTGTTGGATGGATTTTATATTTAATCATTTTATTATTATTATTATTATTAGAATACTTCAGAATTTTTATTTTATTTTTTTATGGAAAGATTTCCTTTTGTTTTAATACAATCCATATTGCACAAGGTATATGATAACACGAGTAGCGCTATATGCATATCCTCACAAATAATACAATAAGCAAAAGTAGTATGAACTAACATGTCAATGTTATAGAGCATTGCGTGAATATTTTATTATTCATTAATTACACAAGGTACAAGATAATGCACTTGACTATACATGTACCTTTATGATTCTTATAACAAATGAAGGTAATGTAAACTACACATCAACATTATAAATTATTGCATGAATTTTAGAAAAATTATGTGTACTAGACGGCGTATGTGGCCATACATATACCTTTACAATTCTTTCAATTAGTGTCATACATCGTTACATAAATTTTATTTGAGAATAAAATAATTTATTTTAAAAATAATAATTAATAACGATAATAAACAAACGTAGAACAAAATAAAACATAAAAAAGAGAGATAAATAAACGTACCTCAAAATAACAATTCTTGGTAGGTGCAATGCTTAGAAGCAACTCATGTGCCTCTAATTTAAAGTTCCAAGAGTAAAAATAAATAAATAAATAAAATTTAAATTGCCATAGGCTTCTTTACATTAGGCTTGCGTATATTGTTTTTGGATGATCTCTATAGCTTGGTAGTCTCCTCGTTATGGGGGAAGAAGAGGATGCATGAGAGTAACTTGTTCACTATTGTGGGACTTTTCAAGTGAAGGGAAGGAGAAAGTGAAAGGAAATAGTTTGCCCAATATAAGACTTCTAAGTAAGGTTAAGAGAGTTTCTACCTTGATTAGATAGTTTACTTTTGTATTATTTTTCATCAAGATTTTTTTTAATAAGCTAAAAATATTATTGATAAACAGAGTACAAGGGGTACTCTAACCCAAGTACAAGCATCTCATAAGGCCAAATTAGAGGGTTAAAGAGATACAAGTCATTGGATTAATACACCAATCTAGGAAGGAACAATGAGTACTAGCAAATTTGGCCTTAAACCAAGTCTAAGATCTAACCTTCATCAAATCCAAAATACTAGTGAAATAAAAAAGGACACCCTAGAAAACAACTTTGTTACGCATCATCCAATTAAGTAGACCAGATCACAACATGCCAAAGGAGATGGCGAACATGACGAAGCTTTTTCCTTCTCAAGGGTAAGCCAAACTAGATATAATGATCAGATATGTTATTAGGTAGAACTCCATTGAAACCAATCCAGTCATAGACAACATACTAAGTTCAATTTGTCACGGGGCAAGATAGAAATAGGTGTAGTGGCAACTATCTTCCTCAAAGGAGCAACACAACATACATGATATACCTTGCAAATGAGACAAAACTCCTCTTTTACTCAAATTGACTCAAGTTGGCAGCATATCCAAGATGACTCGCCATGATAAAGAACTTTGAGAGTAACATAGCTCTTCCAGGACTTCTTGAAGATAACAAAAAGGGAAGGTTGCAAACTCCATGGTGACACTTGACCCTAAAGGTAATTATAAGTTGATTTGACTGAGAAAAGACCTGAAGAATCCTCTTTCCACGTCCATTGATCTAATGCTCCTCTACACAAAGAAAAAGAACCCAAGGCATTTACCAAGCCTACCAACAACTCCTCCTCCCACACAAAAAGATCCCTCTTCCACATCCATACCCAACACCATTTATCTTCAATCCACTCTCCCAACTTTGCCACACAAGCATCCCTATTAATGGCTACTTAATATAAGTGGGGGAAGGATTCTTTAAAGCTTGTATCGCCAATCCAAACATCATGCCAAAAATGAGTCTGTTCTTCATCAAGATAAAAATTGATTTTAGTTTACATACTAGAAATATGAGTTGTAGATATTTTTCTTAGTTTTCTAATGACTCAAAGATCACCTTAATAGGACAAATATGGCTCAAAATATGACCTCATTTTTTTCATGATTTCTAACATAAAAAAAGGACTCAATTTTTTTTTCTTCAAAAGTTTCCATTTTCTTTTTCTCCACTCTTCTAAATTTTATTTTTATTTACATAGAATAAATTGAATGTTTATAATCTCATTTTCATTTTATCTTATTATTTTTTATTAATTTATGAAATTTGGTATTTTTTAAAATTGGGTCACAAACCCGAAATGAAATGAACAAAAATCATTTTTTTGGGATTCAATGTTAAATTGAAGCAAAGTATATGATGATTGAACATTTTATTAATTTTTATTATCTGATCATTTTTTGTTATTTTATTTTTCTTTTTATTTGCTTCAAACAAAATTAAGTATTCAAACTACGATTATACTTTAGCTAACGAAAATAATATTTGGGTCTGTTGTTCATTTGTTAAACTTTTATCTACAATGTCAATTTTATTTTTTTTTAATTTTGCACTCATGAACATGAAAAAAAAGTAAAAAATAGATATCTTTCATAGCAAAAAGTATTCCCTCTATTTTTTAATTTGTTCAATTTTGAAAGAAAATTTTGTTTTTATTTGTTTGTTCATTTAGGAGCTCAAAACATGTATTCTGACAGTTATTTCACTAACTTATAATATTTTTGACTAATTTATAAACATGTTTGACCGGAATAAAAGTATTTGATAAATAAGCTTATTTCATTAACTTATAAAGTCTTTTCATGTGCTAAATTGATGTAATGCTTAATAGTTTTTCATTTCTATCTTCACTACTTCAATAAAATTTCCCATTTATTAATATTTCCTTTAATAATACATTACTAATTTTATTTATTACACTATTTGTTTTTAATTGAATACTTGATCTTTCAAAAAGATCGAGTTTAAAAATAATTTAAAATCTAAAACTATAATTACCTAAAATTATTTTTTATAATGTTTTATATTTGTAAATTAGTTAATAACTAATTTACCAAACACTTTTAATTTAATAAGTTAATTAATTAATTTTCATCTTACAACTTTAAGTTAAAAAATAACTTTTCGACCTTTTTTTAGTATAGACTACAAACATTTGCTTTTTATAATGTTGGGTAGGATTACTATGGATGGTAAAACTTTCTTTTGAGTATTTAACGTATCTGCTTACTCGAGACTAGAACTCGAGACTACTAGTTAAATTAAAACAACCTTGCGTCAATTTATCCACATGTTTTATTGGTGATAAACATAATTAATATTAATTACTATTTTTTCAATTATGTATTTCTTTCTACCTAATTCTTAACTACTTTACATATTTATCATAAATGAGAAAGAAATAATAATGGAAGTCATTTTACAAAGTTAAAAATAATTTTAATATAAATAAAAATATTAATTACATTCTTAATTTGTGTGTTATATTTCTAAATAGACAAATAAAAGCAATAAATGTGATATTTATTATATAAAAATATAAAAGTCATTTAATATTTTTTTGAAGTAATTTAAAACATTTATTTGCGACACTTTTTCGCCATATACCCATAAATACCATAGAAAGCCCCTTTTCTTTTTAGCCCAAATTGAATTAATAATTTTTTCTGAAAAAAAAAAAACTATCACTGTCAGAAAAAACTTATTAACGCGACGTTTGGCATGTGAAATGTTGATTGCATTCCATGTTCTATTTTACGAAATGATCATTTAATTTTATGCTTGTCAAGAAAAAAAAAGAATTTAATTAAAATGCATTGTTAGTATAATTAATAAAATTTTACATTGTTACTAACGATAAATTGTCATGTACAGTAAATATATTGACTTTTATAATATTTTAAAAGTCATACTTAGAATAATTTCTGATTGATTGATAATATAAAATTGATATACTGATAGTGCATGAAAATTACACCAAAAAAATAAATAAATGAAAAGATGATTCCATTCCTATTACCTCATCCATAGAATTAGAAATAACATTTCCTTCCCACGCGAAGGTAAGATTTAAAATTTTTTGCTCCATGAAACTTTGTTTTGTATGAAGTAATAAATTATATTGTTTGATTATGTGTAAATATGTAAATAAAAAATTATCTTAATTGAGATAATTGTCTTTGTTGTCTTAATTGTCTTGAAGCATATTAAGTAGATCAAATATTTAAATTAAAATATTTTAGAAATCATCATATAACTGATTTTTTTTGGGGAAAGAAAATAGTATTATATATTATATTAGGTTGCATTTAGAATGCACATATAATGTTTATATATACGCCAAAAATCCCTCACATAACTCAAAAATAAAAATAAAAAATAGCAGCAGCTCACCGATTAACCTAACCCATTACGTACAACTCAATTATACAAAATAGGTTAAAATAACACACTTAAAAATATAACAACATACAACTTAACGTACTCGTCATTTTTAATTGTTAAAAGGATTAATCCGTTCAGTTTGACCGGTTATGTCATGTTTAGTGTCTTTTTTCGGTGTATGTCTTGTTTAGTGTCTGATAATTCAAACTAAATATTACTGTGCGATATAAATTTTCTAAATAAGAATCGTCATTTATGGAAATAAATAACAAAAACCTTAATTATTAATGAAAATTTTGAAAAATAAATTTTAACTGACTTGTGATTTATTGCCAAGTCCTTATTGTGTGAATCAATTGTTCACATATGAGTAGAGCTGTCAAAATGGGCTTGGCCCAATGGGCCAGTCCATTTAGCCCTCAAAAAGGGTTAGACTGGCTGGGCTCAAAAAAATATAGCCTAGAAGAAACCGAGCCATTTTGGCCCAGCTCGTTTGGCCTGGCAGGCCAACTGGGCTGGCTACGGGCTAGCCCGGTTTATATATATATATATATATAATAAAAAATATTAACATACTTAAAAAAATAAGAAAAAGAGTCATACACGTTTGTAAAAAAGAAAAGCTAACATGAATACTTCATTTTGTAAATAAAATTTAAAAAATATTTTTAATGAGACTATTGAGTAATTAAGTTTATTATATATGAATAAAAATGTTCGTCTATGTTAGAAAGTATGTAGAATTTAATTTTATATAATTTTTGGCAAAAAAATAATAATTAAAATAGATAACAATGTTAATTGGTATGCAAAAAAATTCAAGCCACATTGGCCCGGTGGCCCGCATAGGACTAGGTTGGGCCGAAAAAATATAGGCCCGATCACAAACCATGCCGGCCTGTTAGTAAACAATGGCTCGGGCTGGCCGAGCGGGCCCACCATTTTTGACTGTTCTACCTATGAGGTGTGTTAGTTGGCCTTATTCAACAAACGTGATACTCGTCAATGCTATATTTTGAAAGTTTTTGCGCTTATCAATCTCAATGGAGACCAAACTGCCTAAACAAACTGGCTACTGTATTTCGGTTGTGAAGCACATGAAGCAAATTAAATATTCACACGAATAACTTCGGCTTTTGTTTCTTTCGGTTCAGAAGAAAGGCAGGTGCATGAATGGCTACTATTTTTCCATCAATTATCTTGATCATGAAATCTATGCCTTTTGCTTTTGTCTCCGGTTATTTTTACGTAGGGCTGACATTTTTTTTCTTCCGAAAGATGGATAAGTATTTCTACGTACATATAAGAAAAGCCAAACATTTGGTTGGTGCAAATCCACTAAAATGTTGATAACAAGTGTAAATTACTTTTCATTTTCTACATTTATATGCTCTACGCAGTTTTTTTTTTTTTTTCTAATGAGCAAGGGAAGAAAGAAGGAAAAATGTGAATTTCCCTCTTTTTCATTTTATCATATATAAGGGGGAAGTGTACAGCGAAAGTGTTCAAAATAGGAATAAGAATTATGTTAATAAAGTTCATCCCATTTTTTCTTTTTGTTAAGCATGTATAAAAAATTTTCTCATTAAATGTATCCGAACATTTGAACAACTCTCTGACACAAAATTCTTACTTCAATATTAGTGTGTTTGTTTCACTGTTGACACACTTTTTGATGCACCTCAACAGGAATAAGGCAAAAGTATGAATTGGCATTGAACGCCATTTTAAACTGAAATACAAACATGCTCTAAGTCGTTGCATTATATATTTATTTGACCGAATTATCTTGGTAAAATTATTTTAATCATCTTAATGATGACATTAATGCGAATTGCGGAGCTTATGAAAAGCTCAAAGTTTAATTGACAAAATGAATAATGGGATGCACAAATGATGTTGTTTTTGATGAGGTGTTTGTGGATTGGATTTGATTGGTTTTAAAGAAAAAAAATCATCCGATCTAATCATTTCGATATTTTTAATTCACCGTTCAATTGGTTTGCTTTAAGATTTAAATTCAATCCAATCTAAACGGTTTGTATTAGATTGATTTTCGATTTTAGTTTTATTTTTATTTTTTTTTGTATAAAGTATTAAATAAATAGTAAGATATATAATAAACATTATTAAAAATATCAAATATTTCATCTATAAGTCATTATATAGCTAATATTAGTATAACTCTTTAAATATTGACTATTAAAAATAAATTTACACAACTCGATAATTACATTTATATATCTTTATACAAATAGTTACTAAAAAACTATCTTTAATTAAATATATTTTTCATAAATAAGTATAAGTTACATAATAAATATGAGTGATATCATAAATTTATAGATACAAATATACACGTATGTATAAGTTCGGTTTTGATTGGATTAGATCAGTTTTCAAAATTAAATCCAAAATTTGATCCAATACAATAAAAAATTTTGGTTTTTTGCAGTTTTCGGTTTGTTAAATCTTTTTTGCGGTTTTTATTGGATTGCAGCTAGTTTCTGATATTAAAAAAAAAAAAAAACTAGCTTAACAACGCGCATGTGTGTGTTTTGGAATCTAATTCACAATAATTACACATCACAAAAGATTAATTATTGTCATAATGAAAGATATGTAAAGTCTATAAGTTTATTCAAATTGAACAGTGTGAGATTTAAAAGAATAAAAATTTTGCTTATCTTCAGTAAACCGACACTGAGCATGACTTACAAAATTATTTTTTTATGTAAATCATAATTCACAAATTAATACGACTTAATCATATTTTAATAATAAAAAAATAAGGTCATGTATATGAAATATGAACTTTATATTTTTCAATATAGATTAGGTCATATTTAATATATACAAATTATAATTTTTATTTTTAAAAAAATGTAAGTCTTATATGACTTATATATATATATATATATATATATATATATATATATATATATATATATATATATATATATATATATATATATATATATATATATATTATTTTATTTTTAAATGTTAGCATAACATCGAACGGCGCCAGCAGAGGACGCAGAAACATGTATCGCCCTAGTCGCTTCACCATCCCAGTTGTAGAGAACCACCGCTGCAGTGGCAGGTTCATGGCTTCTTTCACCATACATCTTCAACTTCTTAGTCTTTCCCACTGAGTATCAGGTTTGTAGAGAATATGCACATCCCACTTTCTTCATACCCATTTTTCCTTTCTTAGTTAAATGCCCTGTGATATCTACAAATACAATTGTGAATCAGACTTTATAATTTTTCTAAGAGTAAATTACACTAATATTTTTTGAGGTTTCATCAAATTTTGTCTGATATATTTCTTTTTTTTACTCCTACACTAACCTTCCTTAGTTGTTTAATAAATATTACACTGACATATCTTATACATTATATTAACTCTTTTAATTATTTGAAAAACATTACATCATGTACTATATGCAATCTCAAAAAATATCAAAGAGGTTATTGTTAACGTTAAAAATCAAGGGGATTATATGTAATTTCAAAAAATTTTAGAGAGTGTCAATATAATTTATTCTTTTAGCTGTATTCAATTTATCATACATAATGAATAATTAATTGTATCATAGTTATATAAATTAAGACACCAAAATAACTGGGAAAGATTAATGATACTTTTCTTTTGATGTCATTAGTTTTTAGTTAATATGAAGGAAAATAATAGGGGCGCACCTAACCATTACATGACACCTAGAGAGAAAAGAGAAAGAAGTATACGCATGCATAGGTGATATGATGTGATAAGAAGAGAGAAATATAGAAAAATAATTAGTGTTAGATGAAGTATTTGATATATATTAGTGTTCATGTATCATCACTCTAATTTGAATCTCCTTGAATGTCTATAGATGTCTTAGATTTGTAGGATATATAGGATTTTCTGCTTTTTTTTCAAAATTGACCGGTAAGTGTGTGTAGTCGAGGCCAAAGTTTTATCATATATCCCAAAGACATATTTATACAAAAAAGTGAAAAAGGAAACTTACAATAGTTCATTAATTCATGTCTCTTCATGAAGATTCATGTTTATTCAAATCTTATTCTCATTATGGATCCATCCAACCATAGGTTACATCATTTAAATACACTTATCATGTGATGTCCAAATATTTCACAACACATCAAAATATCATTCAACCAATGTTTTAATAAATCAATGGAAGACCAACATATTTAGAAATAAATTTTCTAACATTCTCCTATTTGGACAACATTGATTTATAAAAGAAAAACAAAAACATACAAAGTTAAAACAAACAAAATTAAAATTGAAATCAAAATAAACTCAAAAACTCGTACGTTGCATAATTGTGACAATTTTTGTATTTTGAAAATAATTACTAGTAATCATGATCAATGCTGACCAACAAGATTCATTCGATCGAACTATAGACAAGAAATAAACTATTAATCTATAATCACATAATAATTCTTGTTGTCATAATCATTAAATGAGTGTACTAGTATGAAACACATTGCCATATAAACTATAGCTAGGTATATAGGTCAGCCTACTTGTTTAGGCCCTGCCCTAAATGCTCACAAATAAAATGAGATGGGTTGGTCTGGACCATAAGATAAATGATCTTGATTCTGAAGGCCTGCATTCGCACTGCATAATTCGCGGGCTAACGGACCAATCCACGCCTTGCGAAATAAAAGAGAAAATAATTTTAAAACATGTAAAAAAATCAATAAAATAAAAAATAAATAACAAATACACTTATACAATAAAAATAGATAATAAAGATAAATAAATATTTCTTCCACTCCAAAATATTGTCAAATCGTATCTATCTTTTAGCATCCGTAAAACATGGTATGCTTAATAAGAAAAGCGCCAAAAAGAAATTAATTTGGTGTACGTGGTGTATTCCTCCAATTCTAAATAAGAAAAGCTCTAAAAGGAAATGAAGATATGCATAAGAAAGGGAGGCACTATTGGGGGGGGGTGGGGTTGGGGTTGTGATGCGTAGTGTGAGTGTGAGTTTGTGATCGTGAGTGTGTTGCGACGCGTAGCATAAACGAGTCAAGAAAGGAGTGTGCTGCTACACTGTGATTCTAAACTTCAGATGTAAAAAAAAAAACTCTACATCCCTAAAGATCTAAAACTGCCTTGCATTTTTTAAAAATATACATATTAATAAAAGTTTGTGGGCAAGGGCTTGTGGGTAAATCCGTTTAAACTGTGGGTTAAATAGGTTAGACTAAAAAAGCTCGCAACTTAAATGGGTCACATATTTTAAGAATCGTGAATTGTGTGGGTTGCTGGTTAAATGAGTGGCTTGCGAGCCTCGGTTCATACGTCCAGCTCTAAAATAAACCCTCACATCAACATTGTATATCATTGTGTGAATTAATAAAAATGAAATTTGATTAAAAAAGATTGTCTAGTCATTATTAAAATAGGAGGAAAGAAAAAATAATAATTTTGAGGATAAATTATGAGATATAAGATAACACAACTATACGTGTACCTTTATGATTCTTATATCACGTAAAAAGTAGCATAAATTTCATGTCAGCATTATAGACGATTGCATGAATTTTAGAATAAAATATTTTTTTTAAAATAAATTAAATTTCACAAGATACAAGATAGCACGACACATGAGATACTGTAAATTACATATATCAGCATTATAGATCACTACTGCATGAATACTTTTACCATTCTTATAACATGTGAAGGCTCTATAAACTATGTATTAGCATTATAGATCGTTGCATAATTTAATTTATCTGAAAATAATTGAGTTGTCACAACCAACTATATGGATTAATAGGGAACCGTGCTCAAATTAATTCTTTTTGGGTTTAGGACAAAATAATTTTAAGCATCTTAATGATTTCAAAATCATTTTTTTTTTTGGTTTTCCATTAGTATCCTTATTCAAAAGTAATTTTGTTTGAGATACTGTTAGACACTAAATATGAGCACCTATTCAAAACCTTGGTTCACCACATTGTGGGAGACTAGTCCATACAAACAATTGAATTTTTATTGATTGTTTAACAATTTAACAAATAAATGAGATATAGATAATAAAATAAAAATAATGTCAAATAATATTAATACTTATTTTATAAAGATAGACTGATTTTATATTGGCAACAAGCAAAAATAATAAAATTAAAAGGTAAAAAAGTACTAATTTTTTTTTCAGAAATGAAATTTTGGGAATTGATTTCACAAATACCTCTTACGTTATCAACAAATAATATAAGAATCTAAGATAAAATAAAACAAAATAAAGTAAAAAGAAGAGGGCGGTTGATTTTATATTTCCTGCATAAAAAGGCTTGGAGAATTAATTTTATGGAGGTGTTATTTAATCCTATAATTACTCATTGGGATCAAGTTAGCAAACAACTAAGTTTGGGTCGCTATATTCTGTGTAAAAACACTGAGCTCAATATTCATATGATAAAGGGTGGTCATAATTATCTTGAGTGGTTGGGTCTAGCACAGAGCTATGGTTTAGACCATGGAGAATGAACCGTGTCCCAACCCAAGCACTTGGGCACTCGTGGTAATTAACACAATAAAAAAAAATGAAGCCCAACAAAGAATAAGAAAGGAGATGAAACGAAATAAATGGAAATGTTTTATTTTATTTTATTTTTAAATTTAGATTTTAGCATTTTGAAATTGGATCCAAAACAAAATATAATAAAAGTACAATCGTATTTTTGAATTATAAGTTGACCCAAATAAACTTAAGAAAAAACACAAATATAATAATAGAAACAAAAAATTTCTGAGCTTATAAAATAAAAAAATAAAAAGGATAGACAAAAATTAACTATTTACATTATTTATTGTATTTACTACCAATTAAAATGGTTAATATATTTTTTTGGTAGATACCAAGTCTCAAAACCACTAGTTAATTTGGAACAATCTCACTTTAATTAATCCACGTTCTTGGTGATAATGGCTCATGTATTAGTTAATAGTTATTACATGTTAGTTTTAGATCATTTTTTTAAAAGTTTTTTTTTAAATATTATAAAAAAATTGGCTTAATTACACTTTTTTGCCTTCAAAGTTTCACAATCTTATGAATTTTGTCTCCTAATAATTTTTTTCATGAATTTTGCCCCATGTAGAAAATTGTGAAGGTTTAAAGAAAAAAACCATCACAAAATTGTCTTAATTGTGGTGGTTTTTCTTTGTGGGGACAAAATTTGCGATATTTTATAAATTAGGAGTAAAATTTGCAAAAAAATTATTTGAAAACAAAATTTGCAAGATTGTGAAACTTTATGAGTAAAAAGTGCAATTATACCAAAAATTCTCTATATAAACTTAACAACTACATACCAATTCTTTCCTTCATTTTGAGTGTATGTACCTTTTCTTTTAATTTCTTCAACGACAATTAGGGATAAAAATAGGCTAGGTCTAGCTAGGCTTTGTTGTGAGTCTGACCTTGGTTAAAAATCTATGGCTTGAGTTTGGCTTGTTTACTTGAGTTTGGCTAGGCTTGGTCTTACCTTTTCTTTAATACATTTAACAAGAGTTTGTTAATTTATTTGTGACGTTTTAAGTGAAAAACATTTTATTATTGAAAAATGTATAAAATGTAAACGTAACTAATTTTTGGCTTAAATATGCTTTTGGTCATTTATTTTTTTAAATTTTGTTTTGGTCCTTTATCTTTTAAAATCGTCAAATTAGTCCTTTATTATTTTAAAATGTTCCATTTTAGTCCTTTTGTTAGGTTAGAGCTAATGTTGTTAGTGTTTTGTGTTTAAAATAATTAATTTTAACCATCACTATTTGCAAAACCCTTAAGAACCCTAAACTTTTACGAATTCAATTACTTATAATTGGAACAACTTTTTCAAAAATTGACTAAGGGTTTTTCTGTGTCTCTTAGAGGCAATTAAAAGCCCTTAAAGTTTGCGGCAAATAGCTTCTTATACGAGAAAATTTTACAAGTATTAATTGTTGGTGTGTGCGTTTTTTAAAATTAATAAAATAAAATTATTATAGTGGCTGCTAAAAACCGCCATAATGTTAAAATTAATTATTTTAAAACTCGGGTTCTTCTTCTTCGTCTTCTCCCATTTTCTTTCCTCTTCCTCCTTTCAACACAAATGACACCACAAGCCTCAAGTAACCAACCACAATTAAAACCAAAGTTGAATCGTTATCTCGTCATGCATTCATCCGTTTCTCGAAAAGTCAAACCAAGTCTAGCCCCTCCAAGCACGTAGCATAAATTATGGACCTGCGCAAAAGATTCTTATTATAAACAAGAGTACGAAGTGTAATAATAATTGTGTGTGGAGTAGAAGAAGAGGTTTACACTTACAGTGCGAGTTCTCAGATGGCTTTGGAGTTGCAAAAGCACCTGGTCTTGTCGATTTTGGGCAAAGTGGGAAGGGAGTTGTCGGTTTTGCCCAAAACGGGAGCTTTGCATTGGGCAATTGCAAAGGTGGAATTGGGGGAAGGAACGATGGTTTAATAGTGAAGAAGGGAAAGAAGAGCATTGGAGAATGGGGATTTTGGGCTTAGAAGGAGTTGCAAAGGATGAAGGTAAAGAACACACACCAACAATTTTAAAATAATTAATTTTAACATTGTGGCAATTTTTAGCCAGTACTATGTTTAAAATTAATTATTTTAAACATAAAACACTAAAGACATTAGTTCTAACATGATGGAAGGACTAAAACGAAGCATTTTAAAAAAATAAAGGACCAAATTGATGATTTTAAAAGATAAATGACCAAAATAAATTTTCTTAAAAACATTAAGGACTAAAAGTGTATTTAAGCCTTAATATTTTGAAAAAAATTAAAACATGTAGAGCAGTTTAGTACTTTTATCGTGAGTTGAAAAGGATGATTGAAAAAACTGAAAAATTAAATTATAAATATATTTTCTTTAAAAACTTATTCAAACATATTGTTAATTTAATGTGAACTATCTTTAATTAGAAAAATAACAAATTAGTATAATCACAAAGCACTAACGATGTTTTACTAGTAGTTTGTTTATTAAGAAACATATAAAAAAGTTTTTTTTCATTAAAAAAAAAATCAACATAATTGAAAAATTTAGTAAGTTTTTAGACCTCAAACTTGATGATAAAGAAAATAATTTCATCACTAATTTTTTTAGGGCATTGGTATAGTTTAATAAATTATTATTTACCTATTAAATATAATAATTTTTTAAATATCTATGATAAATTTAATAACCAACATATATTTTACAAATCATTTTAGATATTTAAATTGAGTACCTCAAGTACTAATGCTAGAAAATTTTAGTTTTGGCGATAAAAAAAAACACAAAATTTTATTAGTACATAACAATTTTGATAGAAAGATACTCACAAGTTAGAGGTGACAAAATAGGTTGGACCCGTCTGGCCAGCCAGTTTAACCTGTCCTCTTTGGTGGGCTGCCTATAAAAAATTCAACCCGCTAGCTTGCATAGGCTGTCCCGTTTTAGTCCATGTTAAAATGGGGTTGATGACAAGCAAGGGTAGATCAACCAATCAAGCTAGACTTTTTTTTTTTCTTTTGAAGTTTAGGATTTTGTATGCTATTTTGTGTTGGTGTGGAATGAGTATTTGTACTTATTTATTTTGCTCTTACTGCTCATTGCCTTCCGTCTTCTTCACTTTAAAGCCTCAGAGGCTTTATCAGTTGAAAAATGCAATTTAGTTGTTTCACTCAGTTTGTCATCGGGGACTATTGATAATTTGTTATTGGTTTATATTTTAGCTACTGTTATTTATTCTAAATTTTCCAACTTTTGTCCAGCAAGTGCGATTCAATTAAGAAAGTTATTGTGCTTTCTGTCACATATTTGTCTATAGTAATAATTATTATATAATAATATAATATTAGATATTATACAACGATTTTTGACGAAATATATTATATAACGTTACTAGTTAATCTTACGTAATAATATTTAATATAGTTGATATTATACAGTATTATATAACGTTAATTAACTCTTCGAAAGTAAATGAATAAAAAAAACTCTTCGAGCTAAAAAAAAAGGTTAATAATGACTATCTTAGGTAAAGATTAAGATAATAATATATTATATAATATACTTAATGTTATATAATATATTATATTATATTATATAACGTTAATTAATATATATTTAATATTTTCTTCTTCTTCTTTTTTCTTTTTTTTCTTTGTTGGCCAGCCCTCCAACTACCTATAAACGGGGCGGGCTACAGTTTCTAACCCATTTACCCAAAGCAAGCCAGCTCGTCTTGGCTCATTTTTAGCGAACTGATGGCGGGGCGGGTCAAAACAGAGTGGGCTAGCCCATTTTGCCATCCCTATCACAAGTTGCACATATATGCTTGACATTTCTTTAATCCTAGAGTAAGAGCCAAAATTATTATATTTTGATGAGTATATTACAAAGAGGAAATGGATACAGGGATGTACGATATATTTTACTAACTAAAAATGTGAACAAGCACAATACAAGAAATATAAAAAGATATACAGAAGATGAATGATAGGGTATTTTGCATAATTTGTGGTTGACAAAGCTTAAACATAGGTGATATGTTGTCTAAGTTTTTTTTTTTTTTTGCTAGACTAACAATCTAGTTAATTTGCTAGTTTGATTTGCTACATTTAAAGCTCCTATATACACGAAGACTCTCCATTAATGTTGGCACTATTATTGAAATTTTCATTCTTCTCTTTATATTAGCTTTGGGTTTCCTTATATGTCCAATGACTTTAGCAATTTCTGTCCAAGATGAGCTGAGATTGGAGGTAGAGTTTGCTTTGAAATTGTATGAGGGAAACCTTTCATATGAGTTTAATGAAGAGATCAACAACTTGATATTGTTGGAAATGTGGTGAGTGACAAGAAGCCTAAATGCAACTCATTCGCATATGAAATGATAATCCAATTCAATTTTTTTTTGTAAAGACCACAGATATCCTCCACGAGAGACAATCCTACTTGAACCGAGTAGAAATTCAATGTGTTTACTACAAGCATGAAAAACTAGATTAATGGTTATGTGAAGAGCACTTACATTGTCACGATAGAGTATTGAAGGAGAGACAAGTGAAATGTGAAGATCTTTTAAAAGAAATGTCAACCAAGTGAGTTCAATTGTAGTATTAGCCATGACACTATATTTAAGTTTAGTGCTAGAGCGAGAAACTTTGTGTTGTTTCTTTGCACATCATGAGATGGGGTTTCATCCAAAGCTAGTTGTAGAACACCAAGTGGTAAGATATCCTGACCAATCTGCATTTGAAGGGGCAAACAGATCAAATGTAATGTTAGAAGTAAAATGGAGACTTACATTAATAGTTCTTTTGACATATCATAAGATATGTTGAACCATTTTTAAATGCATAATGGTAGGAGCATGCATGAATTGAGACATATAATTAACATTATATGAATTTGAAAATAACTTTGGTCATTAAGGGAAGTGTCATTTGACGTGATATTGGTCTTGGCTTTAACTAGTGTGTCCATTGACTTATAATCAACCATGTTAGCTCGTTCAAGGATAATAAGGGCATAATGTGACTTGGATAAATGGAAGTCATCTTGTTGAGAATATCTCATTTTCAAGGAAGTGGTGGAGAGGCCCCAAGTCTTTCATGGCAAATTCAAATTACGGGTGTTTAATGAAGTTAGAAACTAGGGAGATAGTGGATCCTATAAGAAGGATATCATCTACATAAAGGAGAAGGATTCATGATCCTAGATTAAAGTGAGAAATAAATAAAGATGGGTTAACCGTATTACAAAAGAAATGATATTTAAAAACAAAAGAACTGAAGCAATCAAACCAGACTTGATGCGTTTGTTTAAGGAAAGGGCCTTTTGGAGGTTGCAAACATGGTTTAGGAAGTTAGGATCAACTATGCTAGGGGTTGTGCCATGTATATGTTTTCAGAAAGCACACTATGCAAAAAGCATTTTTTTACATCAAGTTGTCGAATGGGGAATTTTTGAACAAGAGCTATAATGACGATTAACTAAATAGTGCTTAACTTGATTACAAGAGAAAAAGTTCTAATGTAGTCCTTCCATAACTTGGTGATATCCTTTTGCAACAACTCGAGCTTGAAAGCAGTCTAAAGACCCATCAGGTTTGAATTTTGATTTGAAAACCTATTTAGAGCCAATGACATGCATGTTAAAGGTGCAATGAACAAGTTCTAAATTTGATTTTTATGCAGAGCCTTAAGTTCTTCACCCATGGTAGCCTTCTGGCTAGGATGAGCTAATGCAAAACGAATATTATATGAGTTGCATAAAATGTTGTCATAGGGTGTGGAGTAGGGCATATTTAGGATTAGGCTTTACAATTTCATGTTGTGAGCGAGTAACCATTGGATGTGAAGGTAGTGCTTGTGACAATTGAGTTTGAGGAGAAGAGACAGACTCATTCTACAAAGTTAAGGTAGGAAGCTTGAAATCAAGCTTGTGTTCAGTTTGTAAAGATTGTGTAGAGCACTCAAGGTGCACAAGTCCCAGTTGTGAGGACTACTCTGGTTGATTAATAGGTGCAACAAGAAGTTGTAAGGCAGGACAGTACAATAGAACTGTTGGTGGTGTACTTGAACATGGTGGAGTAAAAGTTGTTGCTATCAAATTTGCACAAGAGTTAGAGTTTAGGGTAGCCAAGAGTTAAATTTTCTAACTACATATGGTGTAGAAGACATAATTTTATAAGGAAAAAATAACATGTCATGGGATGGAAAATTTCTTACTAGGAGGACGACAACATTTATACCTTTGATATTTATCACTATAGCTAACAAAGACACGTAATAGTTTTTAAATCAAATGTGTGACATTGTTTGTCCCAAGTGTAAGAAAAACATTCAGAGATAAAAACTCGAAGTGAAGAATAACAAGGATGTTTCTTATGCAAAGGAAAGTAAGGAGTTTAAAAATTAAGAGAAGAGGGTGAAAGTCTATTAATAAGATAAACAATTGTAGTAAAAGCTTCAACCTATAAAATAAAAGAGCATCACTATAATAACATAGTCATACCTAGATTGCATATTAATTTCTATGCTGCCTTTCAACCATTCTTATTCGTTATGGGGTATGTGGGCAAGATAACTAATGAACAATATTTGTTAAGCGAAAATGAGTTGATGAATTCACCTCCTCCATCAAAATGAAAATTTTGATTTCTTTATTCAAAGGATAAGCAAGCATTAACAAAATCATATTTATATTGTAAAGGAATAATCCATGTATATTTAACTTGGAAAGAAATAATCAACTAGACATACATAATATCTAAATTTATCAATGGATAAAACAGGGTAGGTCCCCAAAAGTGACAAGTATTTTTTCAAAGAATGTTAAGAAGAAGGAAAAGGTAGTTTACTAAGTTTTCCTAATTGACAGTTATCATAAAGATGTTTGGATTTCACAATTCCAACTACATCAATTAAACCTTTATTCTTTAGTAATTATATAGCTATAGTTATGTCCCAGTCATTGATGCCAAATGTCTCATTACCCAAATTTGAAACAATGTGAGAAATGCAA
This sequence comes from Spatholobus suberectus, assembly GCA_004329165.1. NCBI lineage: Eukaryota > Viridiplantae > Streptophyta > Magnoliopsida > Fabales > Fabaceae > Spatholobus > Spatholobus suberectus. Next base: position 71,541,546 of record CM014734.1, read on the forward strand.
TTCAAGTGAAAAGAAAAGAACATATAGGTCACCCTTGCGCCTCTTATGACCATTGTTTCCTCTGTTTCTCATTTCTTAACATAAAAATCAGCATTACAAAACTCATAAATAATAGGAAATTTCTTTGTTAGTTGACTTACATAGAGCAAATTCTTTGTTAATTAGATTAGGAACTAGTAAATTATGATGAAGAGGTAGAGTATTATTCCTTTTTGCTTAATGAAGCTTCTCCAATACTAATAATTGGTTGAGAAGTACCATCACCAATAAGTACATAATTTGTACTTGAATATTGTCAGATGTTACTTAACATACTTAGTTTATTTGTCACTTGATTGGAGGATCTAGTGTTTGAAATTCACTATGTTTCAACAATTATGTTGTCCAAGGTGAGTACTACAAGTACTTGTGGTATATCATCATATTGAGTTGGTTTCTTGAGAACACACCGACATATTTTTGCTACATGGCTTATCGTGCCACAATATTGACATTTTTCATTTTGATAAAGGTCTCGTTTAGCAAGTGCCATGCGACGCTTTTCTGGTGGTAAAGGACATTGCTGGTGAATGGTCAAAGTGAGGTGGGTTTTAATTTGGTTACTAGGTTGTTGAGATTGAAAGCTTGATCCTATTGGTGTGAAGGCTTAAGAATTCCTATAGTGTCGTGAGGAAGACTAAGGGGATCATTATTACTGTTGGCCATAGAAGGCCATTTGAGGTGTAAATGGGTTTTACATTTTGTCCTGACTAGAAAACCAATTGCACCATTGATCAAGGCTTTGGAGTTGTAAGATTAATTTAAAGCATGATGACCTTGGAAGCGTTAGCATGGGGGTTGCGAATGTTTCATATTTTGGACCAAGGCTGGTGAGAAGATAGAAGATAGAAGATATTTTCTTTGTCTAGGATAAATCTCCCATTTGCTTCTAGATTGTCCCATAGGCCTTTAAAGATGAGAATATGTTCTCTGATAGATTGATTCTCTTTCTTGTGGAGGTACATAATTTGTTAATAGATTGTGAATTTGAGTTTTTGTTAATCTTACATATATGTATCCTTTAGTGTAGCCTAAACAACATAGGTAATGTTTAAGCCAACAATAAGGCCAAGTGCTTCTTCAGATAGTGTTTTGATTTATCACCCTCAAAGAAGATTATTTGCTTTACATTAAGGGACAAATTCATCAGTTAATTTTGCTACAATTTTTTTCCTAGGTTTATAGTGTTGTTAGGATTTAGAGTGGTGTATTAAGTAAGGACAAGGTCTTCATTTGTCAGGTGACCAATCAAGTCTTGTCTTTGCACAAGGGCTAAGACTTGTTCACACCATAATATGTAGTTTGTAGTCTTGAGTTTCAGGTAATGAAATTGCCAACAATGAGGGATAAGGAGGTCATGATTACAAGTAGGTATTCATAGAGGCAATTGATACCAAGAAGAGAAATAGGAGAAATGGATTAATGATATATTTTATTAACTAAGAACGTGAACACACACAATACAAGAAAAGTAAAGAAGATATATAAGAGACGGATGACAGGGTGCTTTGCATAATGTGGTTGATAGACCCTAGACATAAGCGATATGTTGTTCAAGTTTCCTTATTTTATTAAACTAAATATCTAGTTAATTTATTGGTTCAACTTGCGACATTTAAAGCTCTTTTATACTCAATGACTCTCCATTGATGTTGACATTATTATAGGGATTCTCATCCTTATCTTTGCAATAACTTTGGGTTTCCTTATTTGTCCAATAATCCCACAATTTTTGTCCAAGGAGAGTTGGGTATTATTAACATATTATAGAACAAATTACATTGACATCCCTTGAAGGTTTTTTAGATTGTCCATAATTTCCCTAATTTTTTAACGTTTATAACAATATCCCTTATAGGGATACACGATATAATGTTTTTCAAACAATTAAAGGGGGTTAGTATAATGTATAACGAATGTTAATGTAATATTTTTCAAATAATTAAGGGGGTTAGTGTAGAGATAGAAAAAGGAGGGATATTGTGTGTAATCTGAAAAATTTCAAGGAGTGTCAGTGTAATTTACTCTATATTATATATTAAAATAAAGTTGATTGTTATTATATTAAATAAATTTTAAATCATATATGAAAACTTTGTATGCTTATTAATTAATGTATCCTCTCAATTTTAACCAATGAATTAATGACTTTCAATATTTATAAAAAGTTATTAAGTGAAATATGTTAAGCAAGACTTATTCTTGGACTAAATACATCTCATCCACAAATATAAAATAGATTAAGAGAGCTAAAATATGTAAGATATAGGAGTGATAAGTGAATTATAATTTAAATTCCTGATTGATTTCCCTACTTGATTAAAAAAATTAGAATTTAGCATTAAGAATTGAGAAATTAATTGACCTGATTGGTTAATTTAAATGATAGGAAAAAGTTATGAAGTTTTTTTTTGTTACAAAGAGTTATGAATTAGTCCTTGTATAACCCTTAACTCTTTATTAATTAATTATGGCATGGTCATTCATCAATTAACTAAATTTATGTCATGAGTGATCAATTCCTAATATAAGAGATTGTTAATGTACTCACTCTTTTTTTAGTTAGAGTGCATTAGCAAAATACACCAATTTTTTTTGATAGAAAACCCAATAAACTCTTTTCGTTTAGTAAATTAATGTAAGGGCATTATAGTAATTTATTATTATTTCTAAAAAAATAAAAATTTATGTCTCTCTCTTTGCCCACTCTTTCTCTCATCTTTTACGCATTCATCTTGTCAAAATTTATGGAATATTTAACTTACACATTCATCTCCAAATTTATGGAATATTTAACTTATCTTTAACTTCGTTCTCAAATCTAGGTTAGGCGTCTTAGGTGTTTAGATTCCAAGGCATTCTGTTTCCAAATTTTCAGCCTTTAAAACATTCCAATCAAAGCAAAGCAATAGAGAACTCAATTCCAACCTCTATATAATGTGGGTCTTTGTTTCTCCTATCAAAACATGTCATAACGCAAGCTCACATACCAATAAATTAAAAGATTAAACCCCTTCAAAAGCATTGAAGGAGAGATTAAAGCTCAATAGATACATCGACCCTTTATATCTCAAAATAGAAAGTGATAATTTTCTTTTTGTTTCTTCATTTATTTACAGAGACCACAGAGTGATTACTGCTTCAATTACTTAGCTCACCCTTACATTCACTGGAAACTTCAACTTTGGGCTCACTGCCTACGGGGTTTTGTAACAACAACAATTTACACCTATTTTGGCAACAAGGGGGAAGAAAGAGAGAAAAGAGAAGGAGCACACAAAGCTCTATGGGGCGAAACCATAGAGCCATCACTAGCCACATGCTTGCCACCCTCCTCAGTGCGAGAATTTCCCTTTGTCAACACGTACTGACATAGACAATGTACTTGCCATGCTCATGCATAAGGCTGGTTGGGTCGTTTGCGTTGATGGCACCAACTACCCCAGTGCTTTCCTCCTTCTCACATGGTTCCTTTCTCCAACAAAAATTTCTAAAAGATGGGAGAGGAAAGAGAAATGAGTGGTAATGAGAGAGAAATGAATTATTTATTTATTTTTTTAATAAATTACTATAATATCCTTACATTAATTTAGTAAACCAAAAGAGTTTAATGGGTTTTTTTTATCAAAAATTTTGGTATAGGTTGTTAATGTACTCCAACTAAAAAAAAGGACTTGAGTACATTAGCAATTCCCATATAAAAACATCTCATATATAATATATTGAAAAGATAAGTTAAAGTGATTGTTATAATATTAAAAATCTTAATTTATTTTTAAAAAATAAAGATATTACAAAAAGCAAAAATGAAAAAATAAGAGTTTAATTTATATGTACGGTTAATGTAAAACATTTTTACATATATATCAATAAAAATTCACCATATTGCAACATTATATTAATGAATAGATTATGTGATAAAATAATGAAATTTTATTAGACGTTCATATAAAAAAGTTTTGAACTGACATTGTACATAAATTAAATTTCAAAAATAATTGATACTCTTCTAAAAGTATTAAATTATATAAAAAGATTACATTTTTTTTCAAATACATGCATTGCTTCTAAAATATTGTTGACAATACTTGTAATTATTGTTATTACTGAACATAAGTTTTTTAAAATTAAAATTATTCAAATTTTATTTGATAGTAATTATGTTCAAGGATAGATTGAATGAATTTGTCTTTTTATATATTAGTAGTGAAATGTTAGAAATACTTAATTGTAAAACTTTGATCAATAATTTCATAGTTAATAAAAAAATAAATGAGATTTGATAAATTATATTAAATTAAATATTGAATATATATTTTGCCTAAAAGCTTAGAAGTTTTTTTCACTGTTTTGCACTTAAAGAAGTGCGAGTAGCGGGTGCAATTATGAGTATATAGGTACTTAACAGGTACAAGATGGAGATTAAAGTTGCTATCTGAGCAGATATAGAGCTGAGTACGAGTATTTTTTTTAAAACATAAGTATGGAAACGAATACTATAGTACTCTATCTATTGTCATCCCTAATTATTTCTAACTTAAAATGGAATGTTTGTAGGTGGAAGAAAAAGAAATAGAAAGGAAAAGAAAAAGAAAAAAAGTGACAAGTGTACAAGCAATGCGACGAAAAAAGAAAATAAATAAAAATAAGATGAAAATAAAATAAAAAATGAAAATTTATTTATAATTTTTCTTCCACAAACTAATTAAGGTTAATATTTCCGATGGTGAGCATTTTTGGGCTTCCATTTCAACCCATTATATAAAATTGCCCCACAAGGATTTCAAGGCATTCATTATACGCTTTTGGCATTCTCCATGGGACCTGATTCCCTGCAGTTGAAAAGCAACTGCAGAGTCCTACAATTAACATCCCATAGTCCAAAATTTTTTGAGTTATATTTTATCTTTTATATATATATATATATATATATATATATATATATATAATTTATTTTTAATGACTAAGATTTTATGCAATCATTAAAGTGACCGCATATAATCCATTTCATTCTCCATGCCTTTTCTCGCTTTTTGCTTTTTTTCAAAGAGAGACGGAGGCACAACGAAGGAAGGACGTTGAAGAGAAGACAGACTATGAGACCTAGAATTCTTGAAGAAGGATTCCTTACTCAGGATTTATCTTTTATCCTTCTTTTTCTTGAATTTTATGAAACTTATTATATTTTGTTTTTATTTTTATTATATGTAGCTAAATCTATATTTAAGGCTATGGTGGTGGATCATGTTGATTATGATCTTTTTTTTCTAGTTATAATACATTTTCCATTTTTCTTCAATTAGATATTTTCTCTTTTTTGAAAAATAAAATAAAATATATATATATATATATATATATATATATATATATATATATATATATATGTATGTATGTATGTATGTATGTATGTATGTATGTAGGAGAGGAATCAAATGACATCGGTGTAAATTACACCAACTATTACATCATTCAATAACTTTTAATTGGATAATTTTATCTCAAAACCCACCGTTGGATTGAAAGTTTCTTTAACATAGATTATATGTACAAAATTTTATATTAATCCAAAATTATTTGATACCTTATTCGTATAGATAAAAAATGGACGTAATATATATTTTTCAAAATATAGTAAAACATGAGTCATTTGATTACCTTTTTATTGTTATTCAATTTTGACAAAATTTGACACAAACAATCTTGATAATATGAAATTATAATTCAATGGGTGGATCGATAAAAATTACATTCTATATTAAGTTATTGAATGGTATAATAATTAATTTAAGTTACACTAGTGTCATTTGATCTCTTCCCATATATATATATATATATATATATATATATATATATTAGGGGAATTTGTTAACGTACACCCACTTGATTTTTAGTTAGAGTATGTTAACAAGTTATAACTAAGGATTATTTTGAAATACACTTCATGGTGTAGCTTGTGGGGTTTGTTAACGTTCACTTATTTATTTTTTAGTTGGAGTATGTTAGTAACTTATAACTAGAATTATTTTAAAATACACTAATGGTATATCTTGCTAATGTGTGGATACATATATATATATGTGTGTGTGTGTATGAGGATTTGTTGATACTAGATGTCAAAGATATTGATCATAAACCCCATTTCTTTCTTTTCCACCTGCATACAACCCATTTTTCTTTTTATCATTATCATAACTTCTCGCCGAAATTCCTAACAAAATTCCAAACACATCATTGATTAATTATTAGCCTAATCCTTGTCGATCTACGCTAACATTTCCCTGCAGCCCATGGAACAAAAACACAATTTTCTGCTTTATCTCTTTTTCCCATTTTTGCTCAGTCACAGTGAAAAGGCGAAAGAAAAAAAAATAAAAATAAAGGTTATGACAACTACGAATCAACCGATCGAAAAAGGGAAGAAGATAATGGAGATTGTACTTTTGCCCGACATGATAGCTAGCGAATTGAAACAAGTAACGTTTTGTTTTTCTTTCGAATCCAATAAACTTAACGGCAAGAGGTGTCTATACTTAGTGTTTAGTAGGAAGGAAAGAAATGAGTGAAAAAAAAGGTAGATAAAAATAAGAAAGGTGGATGAAAATAAAAAAAGTGAATAAAAATAAATAAGAAATTGAGTAAAAATAAATTTATTTGTTTTAAGAGAAAAACAAATGAAATAAAAAGAGATAAATAAGTGAATGAAAATATGTAAAAAATAGAGTGAAAATATTTTTCTACTTTATCTCTTTTTCCCACTTGCTCGGTCACATGTGACAAGGCGAAAGGAAAGAAAAAGGAAATGGCACAGCTACGAATAAACGTTTCCAGAAAAGGAAAAAGATAACGGAAGTTGTGTTGCACGACATGATAGCTAGCGAATTGAAACAAGCAAAGTAATGTTTTATTTTCCTTTGCTCATTCGCCACAGTTTCAAAAGTCTCATTGGTCCTTATCATAACAGCCTCGAAGATTATTACGTACTAACCAACTTATTCTTCCCGTGTCACCTAGAAAAAGTGACATAACATAACATGTGAAGTAGAAGTATCAGACTCCTCGGTATAAGATGCATGCAAACTAATTTATTTATAATAACGCATTATATTATGAGCACTCCATCCGCTACTATATTGGTAATTAACTAACACTACAAACAGTACATGCTCGTTATTTGAAGTTGCACTTTGATCGACTATGAATCCTGAAAGTGGAAATGGAGACCAGGAATTGCCCTACGTTACATCGGAAGAAGTCCCGGACTATCTGGCGGAGTACACATTGGAAGGCAAATGGGAAAATGTGATCGAAATGTATTATGAAATTCCATGGGCTCACACCGCAATGGTAAACGAGTCCGTGGGCACTGCGCTGCACGTGGCCATAGATTTGGACGAAGAGCGCGTCGTTCGGGAGCTTGTGAACGCGATCATCACGCACCGGGTGCCACCTGCAGGACCAACGGCGGAGCGGCAACGTGTGAAGATAAAGGCTCTGGAAACAAAGAACGAGCGGGGGGATACCCCTCTGCACGTTGCGGCGTCGAGGGGGTTCGCCAGGCTATGTAAGTGGATCATAGGGATGAATAACGAGAGGATATATTTGGCGAGTCTAAGAAACAAACAAGGGGAGACACCTCTTTTTCAAGCTGCTATCAACTGGAAGAAACAGGCCTTTGCCTATCTCTCTCACATTTCCCGCCACAGCGCCCCCTTGCAGGATCTTGTGCGGGACAATGGTGACACCATTCTTCACTGTGCTATCAGGAGAGAATATTTCGGTATGTTAGTTAGAAAAATGTTATTCATGCAACTCATATAACAGTTTGTATAATAATATTTTTTGGTATTTATCATTTTCTTACATATCATTTATTATATCTCATAATAATGAAAAAGATAAATACAAAAAATACTGTTGTACAAATTATTACATGTATATCATATTTCTGTTAGTTATAGCTTACCTATCTTGTTTTTTTTAGTGTACAGGGGTAACAAGATAAAAAACTAGGAAAGGCTAGTCTTAATGGGATATACTTATTTTGCCTTTATTTTTTGTTAGATTTATAGTAAAGAATTTAAACTGTGATATTAGGTTATTTTGAAGTTAAAATGGATTGGTAGTTAAAAAAATAAATACATAAATAAAGATAAAATGAAAATAATTTGAGATTATTAAAAGACTTTTTTTTTTTTTTTTACTAATTGTAGAGGTGTGTAAAACTCACCTCCCAAGGACAAATGAGAGAGTTTGTTAAGAATTTCCAATTGAGAGAACAAGAATTTCACCCTCTAAGTTAAAATTTTTAATTTATAATATAAGAGTAGACTGATTAATAAGTAATAAAGTCAGAACTCAACTTAATTGATGTGCACTAAAATTAGAGACCAAAATGAAATATAAAACACATGTCATACTTACTATAAAGAAAAGAGAGAGAGAGAATATTGTAGGAGGATTTAAAATTATTCTTTAGCAAACTAAGGATTAAATTTAACCTATCTTACCATCAAAAAAGTTCGGAATGATTGACATTTGTTAAGGATTAATTTTTTTGTTATATAATTTTAATTAGTCATATGATTGAATTGGAAAATAATAGTTGTTTTAGTAAATTTTTAAAAACAATTTTATTTTTATAATTTAATCTAAATTCAATACAGCATGCTAAATTAAGAACTTTATTTTATATTTAATTTCTATTTTTGTTTTGAAATACCAGTACGCTATTCTGAATACTATATTGTTGTATATGCTGCAGATTTGGCTGTCATAATAGTGCATTATTATGATTTCCTTAGCACACATACGAATAAAGAGGGATTCACTCCTCTCAAAGTCCTTGCCACTAGGCCGTCGGCCTTCAGAAGTGCAAGCAAACTTTTATGGTGGAAGCGAATCCTGTACCACTGTAAGTAATATAAACTGTAATCATCGCCAACTAGGTTAGAAGGGCCATATTCGATATAAAACTATATTTTAGTTTCGGATTTAGATCAGGTGTATGTTTTGTTTTGTTTTGTTTAGATATATATGTTTACAATAGGATTTTTAGATACCTAACTCAAGACCTCGAATAAACGGACCGCCTCCAAATTTTGTTTGACATTTTTAATTATATCGTTTTTTCAAAAAACAATTCAATTAATAATTATGAGTAATATTATATTATATTATATATATATATATATATATAATTTATTTATTTATTTTTTCTCTACCTTTTTCTTTTATTAAAAAGAAAGAGAAGCAATTTTCATTTTTACCCTTTTGCTTTATTTCTTTCTCGACCTGTCATAAAAGAAAGATGTAAAGTACATGTGAAATAGTGGACAAATCCTCTCCGATTAAAAAAAAATCTGGATGAAATCGTAGCTACTCGTTAATTTTAATATTTAATAATTTTAATGTATAAAAAGCTAAAAAAACCTATATTGAATAGTGAGATATATAAACTGCACACTCTCCGGCCAATTTTATTTTATTTTTTTAACCGGAGAAGATCTATGTCCGTGAAAAAATGAAGTGTATGAGTAGCATTTATCAAAACAACTACATTCACACATGTTATTAGTAACGATATTTGTTTAAATAACTTCTATGGAAAAAATTATAATGAACAGTGCATTTCAATTAATCATCAGGAACCAATTTAAAATATAGAAATTAATTTTGTACAGTAAGTTTGTCCAAATAAAAAGTTACAACCATGATAAAAATATAAAGAGAAAAGAGAGAAATATGAAATTAGATGAATGATGTGATGGAGAGATAGCGAGAAAAAATAGTATTGTAAAAAGTGTTATAAAAATGAGAAAATAGGTTTTACATTTACGGTATAAAATAGTTTTACAATATTATAAAAATGGATAGCAGTTTTATACTGTTATCGAATTACAACTCACTATGATAAGTTTGTTAACTTTGATAATGATTACTCTAAATATTACACTAAAGCTGATTTTCAATTGATTGATAGTGTACGTAAAAATTTTTATACTGACAGTGCATAACAAATTCTATAAAAAATTTAGTATATGAATAATATATACTTTTTTTAAATGTGCACATTCACGAGTCATAAATAAAGTGACCGTATGCAAAAATTCAATCTACTACATACTTTTTCTTCTTTTGTCAAAGGTATACTTGTAGAACCACTGGACGCTGAAAGACAAATGAAGGCGAATTTGGTAAAGATGGAGAAGCAACCAAAGTCTGATAAAGAGAATTATCCAAAGAACTACGCCACATTATTTGACTTCGTTGCTCTATCGTCAAGTGTTGCTGCTCTAATTGGTATGTGAACGGCCTCATGCTACCCCATCTTTCTTCTTTTTTCTTTATTTCATCACTTTATTCTTTTCTTTATTAATACTTAATATTTACTAAAACATATTTTATTACATGTCTACATAGACATTGGTTCTGCAAAAGGGATAACAATTTAACTTGATCATAAAGAAGGAAGCCTAGGAGTGTATTTCATAAGACAAATAAGTTAGTTTCTAATTTATTAGAATAGCTTAAAAACTTGTTTTACTCAAATTATAGAGCTGTTTAATAAAATAACTTATTTCATTAGTTTATAGTGTTTTTCAAAATACCATTTCGATCATATAATATTTAAGTTTATAATTATTAACTTATTTTGCTTATATTTTTATTTGCACTATATCTTATTCGAATTATTTGTTTTTTTTTTTTTTGTATTAAAAATTCCTTGACATGCTTTCTTTCACTACTCTCTTTCATCAAATATCATTTTTTTTATAATATAAAACCATCAAAACTATAATATAAATCCATTTATTTTATCTTATTTCATTTAAAAAAAATATATTAAAATAATAATAAAATTAAAAAAATCATGATCCTAATTTGTAAGGTGATAAATTATTTGAACTAAATTAAAATAGAGTTTAATGATTATGTCTTGTCAATGTAAAAAGTTTTATATTGTCAACTAATTACAAATCACTGTTGATATGACTTTTAAGGTAATTATTATAAAAGTTAACAAACTTACAAGGTGGTTTGTAATTGGAAGATGGTGTAAAACTATTTTAGATTTTCAATGCATAAGTATTTTCTCATTAAAAGATGAAAAGTGATCATTATTTAAAAATATATATAGTTACCAAATTTCAAGTTATGGTCAAATAGTTAAATATTTATTTTAATATCATCTTATAATTATCAACAAGATAAATAGTTAATTATACTAAACACTTTTAATTCAATTAACTATTTATCAATTTTTATTTTTTAACTATTATTTTAGTTTGTGCAATATACAAGATAAATGTTTATTTTTATATAATTAAAATTTATAATAAATAAATATTTTTGAATGTATTTATTATATTATAATTAAAATTCATAATAAATAAATATTTTTGAATATATATGATAAATATTTTATATTGTGATATAAGTTTATTTTTAATTATTATTATTTATTTTGAAAAATCTATTAAAATTCAATTTAGGAATAAAGATAAAAAGGATAGATTGAAAGAGATAAATAGTTAAGAGAATCAAGTATACAAATAAAGATAAAAAGAGACTGATTTGAGATAGTTGAGAAAGAAATTTTTTGAATTAGATGTTAATTAAAATTAAAATTAAGAAATACATTTGAAAGGAATAAAAATTTAAAAAATAAAACTAAATGTTTAATATATAGGATTAGGATAAGATGTGTCTAATTCAATGAGAATGAAGATAAATTCAAATGCTCTCATTTAAAATAAGTCCAAAAACTGCTCTTATTCAAGAATAGTTCCTAAAAATACTTTTATTCAAAATAAGGATTTGGATTTTTTTGTACATTAAATAAGGATTCAAATTTTTGAGTAAATTTCCAACTTTTAAATTTTCAACTATCTTTTTAATTTTCAGTTAATTTATCTCCTAATTTTACTAAACACACCCTAATATAAATGTCATTTATTCCTTTTAGCTCATGTATCTCTCTTACTGGACACATAAGATTATCTGTATGGACAAAGCTAAAGGAGGTTGTGATAAGGCATGTAGTATGAAAAGATTACTGATCTTGGAATATAAAAATTAATGTGCTATAAAAAAATTTAAAGATATAAAAGTATAAAAATTAAAAAATTTTGAACAAAACTTGGGTTGCCATCCAAGCTCCACTATACCTGGCCCTTGATCTCGTGTGGTTTGCATTTATATTATGATTTGTAGATTTTGAATTGTTGTGGGAGGATGTTGGAGAGGACAACAGTACAATTAGAATAACAGATTTTAGTAGTGTTTTTCTTCCACAGTTTTTTTTGGGGGGGGGGGGGGGGTTGGGGTGGGGGGTGTATTAGTTTCTCAAAACTCTATCTATTTCTTACGCATTTTTCTTTTGGTCAGGTAAAATGCCTCCTACAAATAATCAGCATGACACAGAAAACCCATCAATCAATAAACAGAGTACAATTACATTTGGAACTCCTAAGGTTGGATTTTTGCCACCAAATTACGAAACCTTTCAACAATTTGTCAGGTCTGCATATGTACATACTCTTGGCCTTTCAGGAGTGGGTATGTATTCTCCATGTTTCTTGATCTATTGCTAGCCACTTTTCGGCAAGATAGTTTAATTAATACGATTGCTATGGTTTCATTGCACCTGTTTTTTTTAAGAATTAAAGGAAGTAAAGAAGACAAAGAAGAGGCATCAATGGAGTGGTCAACTCTTGCAAGCACTAATGAAAATGCCCTATGCAGCATTCACGGGAAGCGGGGGTGTACCAACCGATATTGAAGTTGAAGCAGCTATGTATAATGTTTATAGCCAATATAAGCAAGGTATGTATGTATATAACATGGAGAATGTATCCTCCTATGTTTGAATTTTCACATGACTATATTATGTGAAAATTTTGTGTGTATTTCTCTCTTCTTAAATGTACATAAATTTTAGGTTTAATTATCTTTTTGGTCTTTATAGTTGCGCAAACTTTTACCTTTAGTGCTTATAACTAAAAATAATCTGTTTTAGTCCTTGTACATGCACTTTTGATATCAATTTGGTTTCTGACATTTTAAACCGCTACAAATTGAATAAAAAATGCCAAAAAATTGTTAATTTGTGATAGTTTTATACCACTAATATTCATTTTGTAATGGTTTTATTTTACGGAGTTAAGACACACTTGACAGTAGAGACCAAACTGTTATCGAAAGAATATATATATGGATTAAAATATATTATTTTTAACTATAAGGACCAAAATGTTAAGTTTGCGTAACTATAAGGATTAAAAAAAGTAATTAAACTTAAATTTTAATATGGTCTTATCTATTTAATTTATATGAAAAAAGAGATAGGTGCAAAAATTCTCATTTAATATAATCATGTAAAAATTCAAAACCAAAGAATTTATTCTCATAATACATTATTTTCTATTGGTTTGGCATTGGGAATCTAATCATTATTTTTAACTCAATAACATACATGCCATAAATTTATTTTTCTCTCATTTCAAGGCAAAGTGATAATTGTATTTTTACTTTAATTTTACTGTGAATTTAATTTTCTTCACAATTATATATATTATTATTTTTGTACTCTCAAATCTTTTTCCATCTACTATTAACACCTTTTCAAAGATTTCCAGCTATATATATATATATATATATATATATATTTTAAGAGTAATATGACTAGGATATATTTGGTGATTTTTTAAAATATTTAAAACAAAAATAAAATCATACAGTTATTAGACAGAAAACACAAATTAAAATTGAGGACGAAAAAATAATATGTCAGCTATAATGAGTTTTATGCATCACTTTCTTTTTGAATTTATTTATTTCTACATTGATTGAAATGATGCTTTATGCAAAAGTTGAATTATACTAACTTAATGGGTTAGTTTGATTTGCTGTAAAACAAGGTATTGGACAACACATGTATCAATTTACCTTGTTTAATTTAAAAAAAGAAAAAAAAGATAATGGTACTACATAAAAGGAAGGAAGATAGATATGACAAAAATATAATTTTTTATTGCTCAATAAACTAGGACACCTTTTTGTCTCAATTACAAAGTACTTAAAAGGAAAAAATAAACATTTTTATTTGTTATTTAATAATTATATTTTTCTCTGTCCCATATCACCATCATTGTTGCCACCACTACCTTCATTGTCATCGCCACCACCGCCGCTACTACCACCGCCATTATTGTCACCACTCCCATTACCATCGCTACCACCACTGTCGTTGTTGCTGTCACTGTCATCACCCCACCACTGTCGTGCCACAACCACCACCACAATTGTTATCGTATTAAGATAATTAATATGAATTAGATTAAGATAATTTATATTAACGAGTATTGTAGTAAATTTTACATTATTTTCTTTGTGCTATCCGTTACCCACCAAACAATGCACATAATAAAAAGTTGTCTTGTAACTTGAGTATTTATCCTGTACTATTCTCCTTGTGTTATACTTTAATATGTATCAAACGTGCTCAATATGTAATAAATAATCACAACTTTCCCTTTTATTTTACACACAAGAGTTTATCATTTCCAATTTCAACTTTCAAATTAATAGGTTATGGAGACTAAATTCTTCCTCAGCTACCGCGAGGGCACACCACCATATTGCATGATACAATTAGGAAAATCAACAAGTCTTGTAATTTCTTAAGCTAATTTTGCGGAAATATTTATGTAATTTAATGTAATTATACACACCCAATGTTTTATTTATTATTGTCAACTATATTTCTTAATTTTTTCTCTCAATATTTTGTCCTACATTTTCTTTTGTTGCTCTTGGTATGCATTCCATTCATTTCAATTTTGATATCTTTCCCTTAAGCTTCTTATTTCTCCTTTTTATATAACCTCAAATATTTGTGTGCAAAACTTGAATCATTATATTTTCTTGGGCTATGTATGTATGTTCGATATATATGAAGAAGAGGAACAACATTTACCTTTCCTTGTTTGACTTGGCACTGACAGGTGAAACCAGCAGCTTGGAATGGTTGGAAGAAGAAACAGAACTAAAGGCTGATGAAAAAAAACCTTCAAGTCGAAGTGACACAAGGAAGGAAACTGATCAACTTGCTGATGAGAAGAGCATTGACAAAAAGGAGACAGCATTTTTGGTTGCAGCAAGAAATGGCATAGTTGAAATGGTGAATGAAATTTTGAATCGAATTCCTAGTGTCATCCATAACACTAACTCAAAGAAAGAGAATGTGTTGCTTGTGGCAGTGATGAACAGGCAACCCCTTGTTGTTGAGAGTTTGAAAATGCAGTCGAAACCAGAAGTTTGGAGTAACTTAATTCTGGCAGTAGATGACGATGAGAACACCATGTTGCACTTGGCAGCATATGGTCCACGAAGCGATAAGCCTTGGCAGATAGCTGGTTCTGCCTTGCAAATGATGTGGGATATAAAGTGGTTTCAGGTATACACAAACACACATAAATTTTCTTTTTATTGTTTAATATATTTCTTAATTAAATTTTACCCTGTGTCATGTTGATCTTTAGGTCTAATTACATTCTTATTCCAGGTTTTCTTTTCTTTAACAAAAAAAACAAACTGTATCTATTGATGTATATATCAACATTGTGGCAACTTTTACTCAAACGAAATATAAAATAAATATGAAATCATCAAATGTTAAACTTTTGTAGACAACTTTGACAAATTAAGTGAAAATCACCATAATATTAATACATTGGGAGCATCGACAAAAATGTCATTTGCTAACTGTTAGAGCATTGAGTTTGCCTGCATGGATATAGTCTTTCTCTAATAGACCTAAAATTATGGGTTGGTCTAACCTATTTCAAGTTAAAATACGATTAAACAATTCCATCTAAAATAATAGATGTAATTTTTTGATATATTTTAAGATAATTGATTGCAGGCATTAATTCCACCAATCAATTTAGATGGGATTGTTTAACCCTATTTTTACTTGGGATACAACCCCTTAAATTATTAGTACAAATATCATAGGTTTATATTAGTAGACAATTTTGTTATATAAAAAATTAGTGTATATTACAAATATAGCATATTAATAATATAATGTTATTATAAGAGTGGACTCATAGTATTTAGGTAAAATATTAATGTACACCTCATTTTGAGATAGAATGGAGTGTAGAAAATAGAGAAATAGGAAAAAAAAAATAGGACGAGAGAGAAAATAATAAAAGTGATAAGTAATATAATGAAAAAGAAGAGAGAGATAAGAAATGAAATGGAAAAAAAGAGTAGATGTATGAAATATAATTACTCCAATATTTATAGTTATACTAAGTTTGATGCTTTTATTTTACCTTGGAGCAGTATATTAAAAGCCTTGTGCCACAACACTTTTACTTTAGAAGTGGCAAAGAGGCCAAAACGGCAGGGGAAATCTTCGAGGAAACACATAAAGATCTGATAAAGGATGGTAGCGAGTGGCTGAAGGATACATCTGAATCTTGCTCTGTTGTGGCTGGACTTGTTGCTGGTGTTTCCTTTGCTACAGCCAGCAGCATCCCTGGTGGCACCAACGAGGAAGGTAAGCCTACTTTAGAAGGCAAACCTGCATTTGATGTATTTGCCATTTCTTCACTTGTTGGGCTTTGCTTCTCCGTCACTGGACTCATAATGTTCCTAACCATACTCACTTCTCGGAAGCAAGCCAAAGATTTTCGCAGGGACTTGCCACTCAAACTTCTTCTTGGCTTAAGTTCGCTTTTCGTATCCATTGCTTCGATGTTTGTCTCTTTCTGCACCGGCCATTTTTTTCTGCTTAGTCACAGATACAAGACGATCTTATACCCCATTTATGCAGCCACTTGTTTTCCCGTGACTTTCTATGCCGTGGCGCAGTTTCCACTATACTTTGATCTTTTAACGGCCATTTTAACTACGGTGCCATGGGCAAGCGATAAAGGAGACAAGATATAGGAGCTTCTACACTATCATGGTTTGAGCTGTACTTAATTCAGTGTGGTATTGGATTGATGTAATTTTCATACAAATCTTTTTTGGTTTGCCACTTTTCCTTTTGAGTCACGTTTGAGTTTCAGCAGAGAGGGGTGAGCATGTTCAAGTCAAATCATGAGTGTGGTGTGCACTTTTGTAATAATCATGTATTGTGAGCTATGAAATAAAGCTTCTGATTTTGGTTTGTAGCAACTTTGTGTTGGTTGTGCTGTAAAGTTTACAATTGAGGAGAAAAGTTTCTGGACATTCTTGGTGTAAATGCCTCGAATAATTTTGACTTCAACTTAATTTAAAGGTAATGTTATGCAGTTTACTTAATTTTTGTGTCACATTTACATTTCAAATTGTATTAAACCTTTCATTTTTATCGTAAGTCCAATCCTATCTAGGTTGGCCATGTCTCATGTGTTCATATAATTTGGGCTTCCGTGAACCCTTGAATCATCAACCTAAATGTAATGGATCATAACTCAGTCCCACTAATTTTGGGTTAGCTATCAGCTGTCGATTATTAGTTGTTGGTTATGAGCGGTTGAACATCAGCATTCGATTGTTAATTATCAACCATCAGGTGTCAGATATGAATTTTCGGTTATCAACTGAGGAGACTGGCTCAATCGGATATCCTAATCAACTATCAATTGAAGTGGCTGCCCCACCAGCTATCTTGATCGATTGGACCAAATCAATTATCAAACCCAAATAGTTTTTTAGCACCAACAAATTACCCTTTTTTTTCCTTGTTCAGTTGGTATAACGACTACTTTGATAATTATTTCAGGTGAGTAAATGCAAAACTATATCAACACTAAATTCCCTTATCTTATTTTCATCTTATTTTTATTTATCTTCTTTCTTTGTCACATTACTTATTACACTTGTCACTTTTTTTTTTCTATTTCTTTTTCTTCCACCTCTATTGTCTTTTTATTTTTTTAATTTTTTTATCATAAACCCCATTTCTCTCTTTTCGACATACATACACCCCATTTCTCTTTGTTTTTATCATTATCATAACTTCTTGTGGAAATTCCTAACAAAATTCCAAACACATCATTGATTAATTATTAGCCGAATCCATCTCGATCTACGATAACTTTTCTCCGCAGCCCATGGAACAAAAACATGTTTTTTCTGCTTTATCTCTTTTTCCCAATTTTGTTCAGTCACAGTGAAAAAGGCGAAAGAAAAAAAAAATAAAGGTCAGACAGCTACCAATCAACCGATCGAAAAAAGGAAGAAGATAATGGAAATTGTACTCTTGCCCACTACATGATAGCTAATTAGCTAGCGAATTGAAACAAGTAACGTTTTGTTTTTCTTTCGAATCCAATAAACTTAACGAATGGGAAAAAGATATATATATATATATATATATATATATATATATATATATATAATGTGATAAAAAAATAAAAAATATGAGATAGAAAAAAAAAAAATCAAAGATGAAGTGCATGTTTGATTTTCACTTAGATGTCCTAACATATATATGTTCAAAAAGTAAAATTGAAAAAAAAAACTTTTTGTTTAATTTTTAGTTAGGTCTAATTATGAACTGAGATTTACTTTAATTTTATCTTGAAACTCAGTTTAAAATAGAAGTAAAGTGAAGGTTGATTTTGTAAAATTAGTTTGTAAAATGAAGTTCATTTAAATTTAAATTTACAGACTTTAATTCAATGTATAGCCGAAGTAAGTGCATGTTGAATATTTTCTTTTCTTTCCTCGTTCGCGACAGTTAATTTCATAACTCTGATCGGTCCATCCATAACAGCGTCAAAGATGATTACTAACTCTAAAATTATTCTTCCCGTGTCACCTAGAAAAAGTGACTTAACATAACATGTGAAGTGAAAGTATCAAATTCCTCGGTATAAGATGCATGCAACTAATTAATAACAACGCATTATGAGCACTCCATCCGCTGCTATATTGGTAATTAACTAACACTACATACAGTACATCCTCGTTATTTGAAGTTGCACTTTGATCGACTATGAATCCTGAAAGTGGAAATGGAGACGAGGAATTGCCCTATATTACATGGAAGAAGTCCCGGACTATCTGGCGGAGTACACATTGGAAGGCAAATGGGAAAAGGTGATCGAAATGTATTATGAAATGCCATGGGGTCACACCGCAATGGTAAACGAGTCCGTGGGCACTGCGCTGCACGTGGCCATAGATTTGGACGAAGAGCGCGTCGTTCGGGATCTTGTGAACGCGATCATCACGCACAGGGTGCCACCTGCAGGACCAACGGCGGAGCGGCAACGTGTGAAGATAAAGGCTCTGGAATCAAAGAACGAGTGCGGGGATACCCCTCTGCACGTTGCGGCATCGAGGGGGCTCGCCAGGATATGTAAGTGGATCATAGGAAGGAATAACGAGAGGATATATTTGGCGAGTCTAAGAAACAAACAGGGGGAGACACCTCTCTTTCAAGCTGCTATCAACTGGAAGAAACAGGCCTTTGCCTATCTCTCTCACATTTCCCGCCACAGCGCCTCCTTGCAGGATCTTGTGCGGTACAATGGTGACACCATTCTTCACGGTGCTATCAGCAGTGAATATTTCGGTATGCTACTAACTATTCTTCACTTGCTTTTTTTTAGATTTATAATAAATATAAACTATAATTTAAGGTTATTTTTAAATTAAAACAAATAAATAATTAAAAATATAAGTATATAAATAAAGATAAAATAAAAATAGTTTGAAATTATTAAGAGAGATTTTTTTGACTAATTATAAAGGTGTGTGAAATTCACCTCTTAAAGACAAATGAGAAAGTGTGCTAGGAATTTTTAATTGACAGAATAAGAGTTTTACTTTTTTAACGTTAGAAATTTTAATTTATAGTATAAGAGTACATTGATTGATAAGTAAAGTCAGAAACTCAACTTAATTGATGTGCACTAAAATTAGAAACCAAAAGAAATATAAAACACACGTAATACTGGCCATGCAAAAAATGTCGGAGGATCAGTAAGGGAACGTTGTAGGATGATTTAAAATTATTTTTTAACAAAGCAAGGATTGAATTTAACCTATTCTTAATATCAACAAAGTTCGGAATGATTGACATTTGTTAAGGATTAATTTTTTTTTGTTTCATAATTTTAATTAGTCATATGATTGAATTGGAAAATAATATTTGTTTTAATTAGTAAATTTCTGAACAAACTATTATTTTTATAATTTAATGTAAATTCAACGCAGCATGCTAACTTTATTTTATATTTAATTTCTATTTTTGTTTTGAAATAACATACGCTATTCTGATTACTATATTGTTATATATGCTGCAGATTTGGCCGTCATAATAGTGCATTATTATGATTTCCTTATCACACAAACGAATAAAGAGGGATTCACTCCTCTTAAAGTCCTTGCCACTAAGCCGTCGGCCTTTAGACGAAGTGCAACCAAACTTTCATGGTGGAAGCAAATCCTGTACCACTGTAAGTAATATAAACTGTAATCATCGCCAACTAGGTTAGAAGGGCTATATATTTGAAATAGAACTATATTTTAGTTTCGGATGTAAATCAGGTGTATGTTTTGTTTTGTTTATATATATATATATATATATAAGGTGGAAATCAAGTTACTTAAAAAGTAATTTTGGTAGAGTTATTCTATTCAATAACTTTTGATATATATTGAATTTTAACGATCTAACTGTTGAATATTTTGATATTACTTCAATGATCATACATACCAAATTTTACTTATAATTTAGAAAAATATATTATACGTTAATTTAAATTTATTTAATGAAGTGTCAAATAGTTTTCGAATTTTATAAAATTTTATAGATTTGATTTATCCTATAAAATCTTTTAATTCAACGGTTGGATCGTTGAAATTTGACATATGCCAAAAATGATTGAGTGGAGTAATTTTATCAATAGTTACTCTTAGTGTAACTTAATCCCTACCCATATATATATATATATACACACACACACACACAGATAATAGGATATTTAGATACTCCCTAATTCAAGACCTCGATTAAACGGACCCCCTCCAAATTTTGTTTAACATTTTTAATTATATCGTGTTTTCAAATAACAATTCAATTAATAATTAAGAGTAATAAAGTATTATAATTTTTTTGTCTACCTTTTTCTTTTGTTAAAAAGAAAGATAGGGATTTTTCATTTTTACCTTTGCTCTATTTCTTTCCCGACCCGTCATAAAAGAAAGATGTAGAGTACATGTGAAAAAATGGAAAAAGATCTTAACCATTCATTAATTTTAATGTATAAAAAATTAACACTCATTGAATGGTGAGATGTATAAACTGTTCACTCTTCAATTTTTATTTTTTTTAATTGGAAAGGTCCCGTGTCCGGGAAAAAATGAGGTGTATGTGTAACATTTATCCAAACAACTACATTCATACATGTTATTAGTAATGATATTTCTTTAAATAACTTTTATAGAAAAAATTGTAATAAACATTACATTTCAATTAATTAGACATCACGTATAATCAATTTAAAATAAAGAAATTAATTTTGTACAGAAAGTTTGTAAAAATAAAAAGTTAGAACCACGATAAAAATATAAAGAGAAAAGAGAGATATATGGAATTAGACGAATGATGTGATGGAGAGATAGAGAGAAAAAATAATATTGTAAAAAGTGTTCTAAAAATTTATTGTGTGAATAATATTATATAATTCTTTTTTTAAATGTGAACATTCAGCGAATCATAAATACAGTGATCCGTATGCAAAAATTCTATCTACTAGATACTTTTCTTCTTTTGTCAAAGGTATACTTGTAGAACCACTGGACGCTGAAAGAGAAATGAAGGCGAATTTGGTAAAGATGGAGAAGCAACCAAAATCTGATAAAGTGAATTATCCAAAGAACTACGCCACATTATAGACTGCTCTTTGCTCTATTGTACCATGTGTTCCTGCTCTAAACTGGTATGTGAACGGGTTCTCAGGCTATCCGTCGTTCTGCTAGTTTCTTTTTATGCACACTTTATTCGTTCTTTATTAATACTATATTTATGAAACATATTTTATTAGATGTCGACAGAGACATTGGTTCTGCAAAAGGGAGAAACAATTTAACTCTATCATAAGAAGGAAGCTTGGAGTGTATTTCATAAGACAATAAGTTAGTTCTTATTTATTAGATAAGCTTAAAACTTTTTTACTCAATTATAGAGTGTTTTAAAAAACGTAGCCATAGTTTCTAGGTTTTTACAATTGTATTTACTAACTTATAGTTGTTTAATTATAATTATTTGCTTTTTTTTTTATATATTTTCAGTGTTTTTTTTTTTTTGTATTAAAATGCATGCTTTCTTTCACTTCTCTATCTCATCAAATATCATTTCTTTATAATATAAAACCATCAAAACTATCTATAAATCCATTTATATTATCTTATTTCATTAATAAAAAATATATAAAAGTAATAATAAAATTAAAAAATCATGATCCTAATTTCTAAGGTGATAACTTATTTGTACTAAATAAAATATGAAAAGTGCTCATTATTTAAAAATATATGTAGTTACCAAATTTCAAGTTGTTGTCAAATAGTTATATATTTCTTTTAATATAATCTTATACTTAACAAGATAAATAGTTAATTTGCTAAATACTTTTAATTTAATTAACTGATTTGTCAATTTTATTTTTAACTAGTGTTTTAGTTTGTGCAATGTATAAATAAATGTTTATTTTATATAATTAAAATTTATAACTAAATACTTTTGAATACATAAATTATATTATAATTAAAATTCTAATAAATAAATATTTTTGAAATATAAATTATATTTTATATTTACGATAAATATTTTATATTGTGATATATGGTTATTTTAATTATTAACTTTTTAAAAAAAATTTATTAAAATTCAATTTAGAAATATATATATATAAAGATAAAAAGAATAGATTGAAAGAGATAAAAAGTTAAAAGGATCAAGTATACGAATAAAGATAAAGGAGACTGATTTGAGATAGATGAGAAAGAAATTTTTTAAATTAGATGTTAATTCAAATTAAAATTAAGAAATATATTTGAAAGGAATAAAAATTTAAAAAAATAAAACTAAATGCTTAATATATAAGATTATGATAAGACATGTCTGTCAATGAGAATGAGAATAACTCCCAACGCTCTTATTTAAGATAACTCCGAAAAATGCTCTCATTCATTGATAGTTCCTAAAAGCACTCTTATTTAAAAATAGAATTTGGATTTTGTTGGTACAGTAATAAGGATTCAAATTTATAATATAAGAGTAAATTTCTAACTTTTAAATTTTCAACTATCTTTTAATTTTCAGTTAATTTATCTCGTAATTTTGGTGAACACACCCTAATATAAATGTCATTTATTCCTTTTAAGTTCTAACTCATTTATTTCTCTTACTGGACACATAAGGTTATGTGTATGGACAAAGCTAAAGAAGGCTGTGATAAGGCATGTAGTATGAAAAGATTACTGATCTTGTAAGAAAATGTGAAAAATGTTCTATAAAAAAAAAATTAAAGATGTAAAAGTATAAAAATTAAAAAATTTTGAACAAAACTTGGGTTGCCATCCAAGCTCCACTATGCCTGGCCCTTGATCTCGAGTGGTTTGTATTTATATTATGATTTGTAGATTTTGAATTGTTATGGGAGGATGTTGGAGAGGACAACAGTACAATTAGAGTAATAGATATTGGTAGTTTTTTTCTTCCGGGGGTTCTTACGCACTTTTCTTTTGGTCAGGTAAAATGCCTTCTACAAATAATCAGCATGACACAGAAAACCCATCAATCAATAAACAGAGTACAATTACATTTGGAACTCGTAAGGTTGGATTTTTGCCACCAAATTATGAAACCTTTCGACAATTTGTCAGGTCTGCATATGTACATACCCTTAGCCTTTCAGGAGTGGGTATGTATTCTCCATGTTTTTCTTGATCTATTGCTAGCTACTTGTTAAATATTGGTCTTCAGCAAGAAAGTTTAATTAATACGATTGCTATGGTTTCATTGCACCTGGTTTTTTTAAGAATTAAAGGAAGTAAAGAAGACAAAGAAGAGGCATCAATGGAGTGGTCAACTCTTGCAGGCACTAATGAAAAGACCTTATGCAGCATTCACGGGAGGCGGGGTGTACCAACCGATATTGAAGTTAAACCAGATATGTATAATGTTTATAGCCAATATAAGCAAGGTATGTATGTATATAACATGGAGAATGTATCCTCCTATGTTTGAATTTTCACATGAATATATTATTTGAAAATTTTGTGGGCTTAAATATTTTTTCCGTCTTTGTAAGTTAGCGTTTTTTATTTTTAGTTTCTGTAAATTTTTTGGTTGTTTTTCATCCTTATAATTTTTAAGCCGTTCGTTTTTAGTTTTGTTTAACTCCGGTACAAAAATGATGACTGTGTCTAAAAGTGAGCTATTGGCAAATCCATTTGGAAAATCAACACCAATCATTTTTTAAATTATTTTTTTTCAATTATTTTCTTCCTCACCCATCCCCTTGATATCTGCGTCGTCTTCTTCCTCATCCTCAAGTCCTCAAACTGCAGCCTGTTACTCTCTAAAGCCTCATCCTCAACTATGTAATTTTACGTTAGAATTCATTTTTTTTTCTTTTTATATATGCGACAGGATGCACTCTCTCTAACATATTTTCTATTATTAATTAAAATTTATTAAAAATTAGAAAATATTGAGTGAAATTCATTTGAAGTGATTCCTACAAAATTTTATAATTTTTAATAAATTTAAACAAATAATAAAGAGCTAGCAGTTTTCTTCTTGGATTATGTATGTTCAATATATATGAAGAAGAGGAACAACATTTATCTCTCCTTTGTTTGACTTGGTACTAGCAGGGGAAACCAGCAGCTTGGAATGGTTGGAAGAAGAAAGTCCAAGAGACATAAGGGAGGAAACTGATCAACTTGCTGAAGTGAAGAGCATTGACAAAAAAGAGACACCATTTTTGGTTGCGGCAAGAAATGGCATAGTTGAAATAGTGAATGAAATTTTGGATCGAATTCCAAGTGCCATCCATAATACTAACTCAAAGAAAGAAAATGTGCTGCTTGTCGCAGCGAGGAACAGGAAATCCCTTGTAATTGAGAGTTTGAAAATGAAATTATGGTCAAAACCAGTAGTTTGGAATGCCTTAACTCTGGGAGTAGATGAGGATGGGGAGACCATGTTGCACTTGGCAGCATATGCTCCAGAAAATGATAAGCCGTGGCAAATATCTGGTTCTGCCTTACAAATGATGTGGGACGTAAATTGGTTTCAGGTATACAGAAATGCAAATTTCACTCAAAATTGACCAAACATATGAAATCATTAAATGTAGCCGACTTTGAAACAAGTAACTATTAAATAACATAAGTACATAACCCTCTGTACATGAGTTGATGGTTTTATTTTACCTTGGAGCAGTATATTAGAAGCCTTGTACCTCAACACTACCATTTTAAAAGCGACAACGAGGGCAAAACCGCAGGGGAAATCTTCAAGAAAACACATATAACACTTAGAATGGAAAGTGGCACGTGGCTGAATGATATATCTGAATCTTGCTCTGTTGTGGCTGCGCTTGTTGCCGGTGTTTCCTTTGCTACAGCCGGCACCGTCCCTGGTGGCAACGATGGAAAAGGTATGCCTAATTTAGAAGGCAATCCTGCATTCAATGCATTTGTTATTGCTTCGGTTGTTGGACTTTTTTTCTCTGTCACTGGACTCATAATGTTCCTTACTATACTTACTTCTCGAAAGCTACACACAGAGTTTCGCAGGGATTTGCCACTCAAACTTCTTCTTGGCTTAAGTTCTCTTTTCTTATCCGTTGCTGCAATGCTTGTTTCTTTTTGCACCGGCCATTCTTTTCTGTTTAGTCACAAATACAGGATGGTCATATTCCCCATTTATGTAGCCACTTGTTTTCCTATCACTTTCTATGCCGTATCACAGTTGCCACTCTACTTTGATCTTATGGCAGCCATTTTTGTTAAGGTGCCACTGGCAGGTGATGAAGGAGACAGTTTATAGGAGCCTCTACCATATCATTGTTAGAGCTCTGCTGTACTTAATTCAGTGTGGTATTGGATTCATGAAGTTATCATATCATATCATTAGTTTCGGCAAATCTTTTTGATTTGTCACTTCCATTTTATGTCACGTTTGTGTTTGAACAGAGAGTGTGGTGTGCATTTATGTAATAAACATATATTATGAGCTACCAAAAACTGCTTTTGTATTGTAGCAACTTTGTGTTGGTTGTGGTGTAATGTTGGCCATTAAGGAGAAAAGTTTCTGGACATTCCTGGTGTAATCATGAGTTAACGGCCTTCATGGCTTGAAATCTTGGCTCCTTTGGCTGGAACTTTAGTGTAGCATAGAGCTTCATGTAATCATCAAACACAAATTTTGGATATACTAGGTCAGTCTCCTCTGCCTTTCTCTCCAACAATGGTGGTGCAGGGTAGATAAGAGCATCACTGGCAGGGTTGTAGAATGAGGCTACGGACATTCTAGTCCCATCAGTTTGAGCAATCACACGATGCTCCACACTCTTGTATTTTCCATTGCTGATTACCTAAGATATTTAGACCAAAATGTTGGATGAGAATTATTATTATAACTACAAAAGATGCGTTATTGAGTTATGCTTTAGAGCCATACAATTAGTGAAAGAAAAACTTACATACCTTAAGTTGGTCACCAAGGTTAACAACAATGGAATAGCGCATTGGGGGAACATCCACCCAATGGCCATCTTTGAGAAGCTAAAGGCCATTGACTTTGTCATCTTGCAAAGAGAAGGATAATCCCACCCGCATCTGTATGGGCACGAAGACCCTTCACCAACTCTGGCTTTGGGCAAGGAGGGTAGTTTGCTACCTTTGTCCCAAAATGTAGACCCCTTGATCCATAAAACGCCTTCTTCAAATACCCCTTCTCTAGTCCAAGATTTTCACATAACAGGTCTAGCAACTCCTCTACAAGTTTCTCCAATTTCTGTGCAAATTCCTTCATTGCCCCCCTGCATCATTAACTCATCTAGCTTAGACCAATGGTATGTATCACATTATCAATTTTATCACACAAAGCACACAGTTGAATGCAGCGTTGCTTTGTTACTTTTGGTGTTTTAAATCTTCATACATGCCATCAACAATATCATAATATGTCATGCGTATGCATCTCATAGTTTTCAATTTATCTTACCGATACTCTTCGCTGAGATCAGGGATTTCAGATATGTTGGATGTTGGGAGGTGGCGCAAGAAGAAGGTGCTCTCTCTCTAAGCCCTTGCTTGCCACTACCTCCTTGAACCTCTTCTCCATGCATTTCCTATAATGCTCTTTTGTTAACCTTTCCACACTATCCAAAAGTTCATGGGGTATTCCATGATTCACTAACTACAATTCGGAGAGCAACATAATTAATATAGATAAAATGAACAATATGAAGAAAATTTTGGGTTGCTAGATTGCAAATGCACAGATATATATTTGAGTATAACAAAGCTTTGTAAGCAGGGTTGTGGGGTACCTCAAAAAATCCCCAGTTCTGGCAAGCATCTTCAATCGACTCCAGGGTTGCCTTCCTCTCGTCACCGTTGAGATTCTCCAAGTTGATCACAGGGAAGTTCTCCATCTCTCGCACTTTTTCTTTCTTTTGTTCTTACGAGAAATATTAATGTGTTTGTTTATGCATATTGGGGTGCTAGGTATGTGCCATTTATAGGAATGCAAAGATTACAGTGAGACAAGTGAAAGTCTCCCGTGTGCCTCATGAATCATGAGATGCATTTTACTTGGGCCAATTTATGCCACACGATCATTTTGCGTCGTTGAATTTTCTACTTTGGTATCGTTGGACTCGTCTGGAGGCGAACCCAACTTTCCTTGCATTTTCCCTTAAATTGTACTGTGGTGTTTCAGCATGTGGTTTCTTAGAACGTGGCACAAGCAAATTAATGAAGTTCTCAAATTTTGGCAGGATTTACGTAATGATGATTATTGATGAACGATATATGAAAGCGTGTGAACTTTCAACTAATATATACTTTTCTAACAGTATTTTTACCTTGGTATTAATGTATTTGGTACCCATAAAATTGACCTCCTAAAATTGATTAGGACTTGTAACTTTCAACTTACAAGCATAAGAAGAATTTCATTTTGTTTCGGGCTCAAGTTCTAAGATGTAATTTGAATTTTAACATCTTTTAGTAATTGGACACCATTAATTGAAAATTACCACTAGAAATTTCTTTTTTGAAAAATAATTATTGATACAAATTTAAAAAAGAAAACAAGATATATCACTATCTATACTAGTTCTTTTTCTTTTCCTTTGACGATTTGACCAATAGGAGCCACCAAACCAAAGATAAGCTGTGGTGTCTAAGAAATTATTAAATAATTTAAGACTATTAAATATTTATAGTTCTAATCAATCTGTATATAATATATTTTCAAATTTTATAATTTACATAAAAAATTAATAATATTTAATTACAAATCATGTAAAAATTAATAAAAATTATGGTAGTTTAACATTACCTAATAATTTCTCGTCTAATTGATAGGACATTTCTGTTCTGCATTTACAAGTAAGATTTTAAGACCGATGAAGACGTTGATTTTAGTCAGAATATCCCACTCATCGGAGTCTCTTCAGTCTTCATCTTTATCATACTTTTTTCTTGGCACAAAAAAATTGAATTTAGTCTCTTAAGTCCAACATGTAAATTGAATATTGTCTTTTAACTATGGGGAACTGGAGGCTGCCACGGGTATGCGTACTTTGTACGTTATTGTTGTGACACGTGTGGAAATAAACCAAGTGACAAAGAAATAACATAAGATGTTAGGAAAAGAAAGTGAAAGAAAGAAAAAAAAGTGAAAAAAAAAATTATGTCGACCAAAATAGCGTCATGTTCTAGTTAGACCGTGCCATTTAGATAGCGCTTGAGTCAGTTTATTTTTTAATTTTTTAAAAGAGAATTAAGTTAAATATATATTTTTTTATATGTGCAAAATGCATGATGCTGACGTCTTCGAAGTGGAGAATTGACTACTGTGTCCGTGGCTTAAAAGGTTGTAGTCCGAGATTTCTTGAATTCAAGAGGTTCTTGGGCAAGGCTAAGACTCTATGTAAATGAGCGAATATGTGTAAAAGGCATTTTTATTCTCTATGTATGACTATGTATATTAAATAGAATAAATTACACTTATATATTTTTTAAGTTTCGTCAAATTTTATTTGATATTTTTCTTTTTTTACTCTTACATTAACTATTTTAATTATTTGATAAATATTACACTGACACCCTTTTCTACATTACATTAACCTTCTTGATTGTTTAAAAAATATTACGCCATGTACCTTTATAAGAAAGGTTATTATAGTATGAGATTTCTTGAATTCAAGAGGTTTTTAGGCAAGGTTGGTCTGATTGACTAAAGTAGGTCAGTTTTACAAATTATTTATTAAAGTATGATTGTTTTGAAACATATTATTAAAGTGGGATAGTCAACGCAATTCCACATCAACATTTTTATTATTTTTTTAATTTAACTACAGAAAGGGTCAGGTGGCTACCATGTGAGACATCCAAGTGGCAGTGGCAGTTTTAGAAAACTCTATTGCCACTGGGGTATCCTACATGGTAGCCACCTGATGCACAATTGACAGTGTGGTGGATACGTGTGCAAAAAGCTAGTACTACTAGCGTTTTCGCTTTTTTATATATTTTTTTAAAAGGGAAAAAAGATGACACGTGTGGATCATGTTAATATTACTAGTGTTTTTGCCTTTTAATTTATTTATTTTTTAAAAACAGAGAACGCTAGTTTTTAAATTTTTATTTATTTTTTTAAAATTTGGAAAATTCTCTTTTTATATTTATGTTTTTTTAAAACGAAAAAACGCATGTTTTTAAATTTGTATTTATTTTGTTTAAATTAGGAAAACGCTAGTAATACTTTAGTTATAACTTTTTATATTTATTTTTTAAAAAAAATAAAAGCGCAGGTTTTGATGTTTTTTTAAATTGTGAAAACGCTAATCATAATAACATTTTTGGTTATTTTTATTTTTTTAAAACTAAAAACGTAGGTTTTTCATTATTTATTTATTTTTTTAATAGAGTTTTTATTACTAATCATAATAGCGTTTTTGGTTATTTTTATTTTTTTAAAACTAAAAACCAGGTTATTTATTTTTTATTTATTTTTTTAATAGCGTTTTTAAAACTAGTCATAATAGCATTTTTATTTTTTTTTTATATTGCTTTGTTTTTTACAAAATAAAAACGCAGGTTTTGATTTTTTTTAAATTGTTAAAACACTAATCATAATAGCATTTCCTATTTTAAAAATGTAAATAAATAAATAAAATATTAAAAACACTACTACTACTAACGTTTTCTATTTTAAAATTAATAAATAAAATATTAAAAACACTAATAATACTAGCGTTTTTAATTTTAAAATAAATGAAAAAAATTACAATTAAAAATAAAAAACTAGAGTTTTTTTTTTTAAATTAATAAGTAAAAACGCTAATAGTACTAACGTTTTGCACATATGTTTACCACGTTGCCAATTGTGTACCAAGTGGCTGCCACGTGGGATATCCACATGGCAGTAGCATTTTCTAAAAACGCTATTGTCACTAGGGTATCCCACGTGGCAGCCACTTAGCCCTTTCTGCAGTTAAATTAAAAAAATAATAAAAATGCTAACGTGGAATTGAAAAGACTAATTTGACTAGCGTTGACCACCCCACTTTAGTAATATGTTTCAAAACAACCCTACTTTGGTAAATAATTTGTAAAATTGACCCACTTTGGTCAATTAGCCGGCAAGGTTGAGACTCTGTAAATGAGCAAGTATATGTAAAAGGCATTTTTATTCTCTATGTATATTGATGTATATTAAATAGAATAAATTACACTTACACTTCTTAAGGTTTCGTTAAATTTTGTTTGATATTCCTTTTTTTTTACTCTTACATTAATCCTTTTAATTGTTTGATAAATATTACACTAACACCCATTTATACATTACATTAACCTCTTTGATTGTTTAAAATATATTACACCGCGTACCTTTATAAGAAAGGTTATTGTAAATGTTAAAAAAAAATAAGAGGTTGGATATAATCTCAAAAAATTTTAGAGAGTGTCAATATAATTTACTCTATTAAATATTTACCTAATACAATAATGTTATTTGTATTTATATAAGTTTGAGATGAGCTAAATTTTCTAGTATGAGACCCAAGACCTCTCAAGAGTCAAGAGCAACAATACTCTATCTTGATATAACAAGAAGATAATTTTACTGCAAGTTGAGGTACAGATTGTAAGAACAGTTTCTTTTCTTTTGACCACTTGACCAATGAGAACCTGGTGTTGACCTATCAACGAAGAGTAACTCATTGGACACGTTCTCTGTTCTTTTATATCTCTAAGTCAGATTCGAGACCAACGAGAGAAGCAATTTTTTTTTGTTCTTCATTTAAATTTAGTGGGCAAATTATGTCTGGATTTCGCATCTCTAAATTGAGTAAGGATCAATTAAGTAATTTGTATAAGAAAATTAATTTTTAATATTTCAACATATTTATGATTCATTTTATATATATATATATATATATATATATATATATATATATATATATATATATATAATTTGTATAAGAAAATTAATTTTTAATATTTCAACATATTTATGATTCATTTTATATATATATATATATATATATATATATATATATATATTATGTAATTTTGATCGTTGATTTTCTCATCAATAATCGAAATTATTTATTTTATTTTTTAAAATAATTTATTTATATTAGACGAGTCAAAGTCTTATATTTGGATTCAAATCCTCTAAAGTTAAAGTGAGTGATTTATCTTAAAATTTAAAATAAGTAATTAATGAAAAAATTAATCGTAAATAACTAAGATTATTTACTTCATTCTTTAAAGTGAATCATTCATTTTAGATAAAGTAGCCAAATCCATTATGTTTATAGTTGTTAAAATATAATTTAGAGTTTGTAATTTGTTTTCATTTTTTTGTATAGCTTTTTTTTTTTGTTAGTATTTTGTTAGTTTGACTTGTTAGGTATTATTTTTTTTATTTTTTCATTGATGACTTTTTTATTTGGTTTTCTAAATAATATGATTATTTATTGTTTGTTTTAAATATTAACTATATTTTATTTAAATTTTTATTTTTTAAGTCCACAAAATATTTAATGGACAATATAAATGAAAATTTAACGTAAAAATTATATGAGAACGTAACTTTTTCTGAAAACTACATGAGAATATTTTAAAAATAAAAAGGCTAAATAGAAATGTTATGATATTTTGAAGAATTTAGAAACATAATTTAGTCAAATTAAGTCAAACCTTCCATATTAGTCGGTGTATGCCACTCGTTAGAGTATTTTCATGAGAAACTCTTTGGTGTAGAATTATATTCTAGGTCTCTATTCCAACATCATAATTTCAAGATTGTCTTTTAGCACCTGACCTTTAGAGTGATATTGGTTTGGGTTCCTTAACCATGTAGTCTCGGGTTCGAATCTTGATTGGTGCACATGAAAAAAATCTTTCGGAGGGGGCAGCATACCTATAAGTGTCAATAGATATTTTGGAAGAGATTAAAAATTTAAGTGACCGACCAAGATACTCTAAAGATGTGAAAATTATATGTTTGTATGTGGATGATAAATTTATATTTGAGTAGTTTGCATGTCATAAAAGATGTGAAAATTTTCTTGTCTAGTAATTTTGACATGTAGGACTAAGGTCTTATAGACGTGATTTTGGGTAATTTCATAAAGAAAAATGATGGCATTTCTTTGACTCAATCACATTATGTTGAAAAATTGTTGAAGAAGTTTAATTATTTTAATGTAAAGCATGTTTCAACACCTTATGACTCGTATATTAAGTTAAAGAAAAAATTGAATTTGAGTGAAGTTCTTTCTCCACATAAATATTCTCAAATTATTAGTTTTTTGTTGCATTTGACAAATTTCTCTAGGTCTGACATTGCATATGCAGTTGGTATATTTAGGGGAATTCATAAATTGATTCAATCCAATAAAAACTGAAAAAATCAATCCAAAAAATTGAAAACCGAATAAATTGAAAATTAAACAAATTGACAACTGCAAAAACCGAAATTTGTTATTAGATTGGATTTTGGATTTGATTTTGAAAACCGATTCAACTCAGTCCAAACCAAACTTATACATACGTATATATTTTTATTTATAAATTTATGATATCACACATATTTATTATGTAACTTATACTTATTTATGAAAAATATTTTTAATTAAAGATAGTTTTTTAGTAACTATTTGAATAAAGATGTACAAATGTCATTATCAAGTTCTGTAAAATTATTTTAGTAGTCTATATTTAGAGAGTTATACTACTATATTAGCTATATACTAACTTATAGATAAAATATTTGATATTTTTAATTATTTTTTATTATATTTATATATCTTACTATTTGTTTAATACTTTATCCAAAGAAAAATAAAATTAAAACTAAAACCAAAAACCAATCCAATCCAAACCATTTTATAGATTAGATTGGATCGAATTTAAATCTCAAACCAAATCTATTGGATGGTAAATTAAGAAAACTGAAGTAATTGGATCGGATAGTTTTTCTCTTCAAAACTGATCCAATCCAATCCGTGAACACCCCTAGGTATATTAGGGAGGTATACTCGTAATCTTGATCTTTATAATTGGATTGCATTAGAAAGGGTATTTAGATACCTCAAGGGAACCATTAACTATGGCATTCATTGTACAAGTTTTCCTATACTGTTATTGAGGGGTTTAGTGATATAAATAGAATTGGTAATGTTTGTGGTTACTAACTCATGGAATATTGAGGTGACGTCTGTAAACATAAGCCAAATTCCTGAGTTTTTTACACCAAAAAGAATACAGGGTATTGACTTTGCCTAAGAGGGTGTCTATGTATGAGTTAAGGAAAATAAAAGAATTGTATGAGTAGTGAAGAGGTTCCCGAGACCTCATTATGTGGGTGGTTTGCTTGCATTTTGTTTAATGTGGTTGTGAGTGGAATAGACCAAAGTTTCGGGTGAACTTTAAGCCTTATGTTACCTTTAAATACAAGTGGGAAGACCTCATCTAGAGGTCTGTAAAAATGTGTATGTGTTTTGATGCTATAAATTTTATGATGATTATGACTTATATGAATATCTTGATTATATTCCATGTTGTCTAACTATGTTAAGAGGATGATGCTTGACACTTGATGTAAATGTATGAGATTAGTTGATGGTGTTGTATGATTTATTCTGTTCACACTCCAAAAAGAGAGGTGTACATGATGTGATGTTAATGATGTACATGAGCTGTGTCTGTAATATAAATGTGAGACATGATGAATGTTGTGTGTGTGTATATATATATATATATATGTACGTATGTGAACTGTTGATGAGCTATGTGGGTATATGTTGATGTTGTAACCTTTTCCCTATAATGGTGATCTATGAGAGACACCATGTTGTAGGTGGGCTGATTGGTTTTATCCAATGACGTAATGTGATAATAAGGATGAAAACACCTGAAGATGATGAGGGAGATGGTATGTTTTTTGAGTTGTGGAGCAAAGAGTTCTTTAAATGAGATGTTTATCAATTTTTGGCTATGTTGTTGTTGTTGAGAAATTATTTGACGAGTTGTATAAGAAAACCTTTTTTATATCTTGTTATATCTAATGAGATAAGTTGCAGTCAAATGCTTTCCTCACCCAATAATGTATTTTGAAAAGTCATTTAAGGATTTCTCCTGAAACCTACGAGCTTTTGAAATTGCAATTGATTTTGGGAGCATGGGATTAACGAGTTTGATACCTAGACTTGTGCACAAAGTCCTAGTGTCCTTTGTATTCCTAATGCATGAATTTTTATGATAAATCCCTTTTAAAGTAGTTTTGAGAAATTTGAGTTTTCTTTTAAGTCATCCTAATGATTAATTGAGTTTTTAAATGATTTTGAAACCCTTTTAAGAAAAGTTGTGTTTTTGTATTTAAAGAAGAAATTAGGGTTGAGGAAAGGGAATTTTAAGGTTGTGGGATTTTCTCTATAAATCCATCTCCACTCCTTTCATCTCGGCCTTAATAAAAGGAAAAGACTTAATAACATTCATCATGCATCATGACATTGTTAGAAATGTGGATGGTCCTATGTGGACTTGTAAGCCCAAAATAGGTAAAATGCCTCATACTCAAGTAATAGTCCTATAGGGACGAGTTGTGGTCTCTTCATGAGACGGTTATGGTCTCTTCATGAGGCAAGTTATGGTCTCCTAATGAGACGAGTTGATAAACACCTATAGGGTGGAAATGCTTTGTATGGAGTGTAATATGCCTGGGGTGTATGACGCTAGATTATAATGGTTACGGGTACTTGTATGCATCATGAGCATTAATAAAAGGGTAGATATGATTGAGTTGTGGACATGCATAGCATGAATGGATTGATTAATCTATGTGATTTGTTGTATTTTGTTATGCTCATGATGTGATGTTGTGTTATGAAGTTATGAGGTAAGTATGTGATTGTGATGACTATAAATGTTATGCACTATATTGATGATGTGAGTTATGTGCAATTACGTATGATGGGTGATCTATTGTGAAACTATATTGCGCTAGCATGTGCCTATATGTTGTCTTTGACAAGTATGATGTAGTGTAGTGCTGCCTAGGTTTTATTACAGATGTATGATGCGTATATGTATATGGGTCACTGCCCATTAGGTGGCATACCCCAAGTTGTTATGATTGCTTATGTATCTGATTAGGGTCACTACCAAAGGAATGGCATACCCTTATTCCTTTTATGGTTGTGAATGTTTGTGTGGGTCCCTGTCAGTGGGTGGCATACCCTTGAGTGTGTTTACTTATTTGTTAATTTGTCTCTACATGCTATCTCACTCCCTTACTTTATTGTTTCTTGGTTGTGGCCCTGCTCGTCACCAAGTAGTGAATGGACGGGAGGAGCTATATGTGGATTACCCTAGGGGATGATGATTGGACAGAGTATGGTGAACAGCCTGATGGACAAAACTACCAAAGCGTATTCTTGGGGCATGCCACCTTCTGGTATGGACATCTAGATAGTATAGACCTCAACTATGCCATGCCAATGGAGCATAATGTGCATTTGTTCATGCTCGTGGACAAGAGGACCTATCAGTTTAAGGCCCTTACCCTCACTTTTTTAATTGCTTCACTGATCTCTGCCTTGAGGGAGGCAGCATCTAGGGAGAGGATTAGGGTGACAGTGGTTCCTGAGGTCTCAACTGAGAGACAAAGGCGAGGTCATGGTCGGGATAGGCAGTAAGGCTCTCTTGTTATTAGGCCAACAGGTGGGAAGACTCGAATGAGAGGCAGAAAGGCAGCGCCACCGTGGATGACTACCTTCTCGTGAACTGTTAGGTCCTCAAGAGCCCCACAAGACACAATAGAGTTCGTTGTCCAAGTAAGCAATGATAGGGATGGTAGTGGGGATGATAATGATGACTCCCCCAGTGACTTTCCAGATGGGAGCGACCCCGGTCAATCGTACAATGTTGGCAGGTTGGATACACCCCTAGTCAGTAGGGTATGTTATAGGGAATTCATAGTGCCCAGGGGTAATGTAAGAGTTGTGTGTGTAGTTAGGGATTGTGAGTTACTACTTTCATTTGGATTACTATACCGTATTTTATTATACTTTTTACTTGGTTTGTAAACCTGTACATTCATCTATTTCCTTGGTGTATGCATGGAACCTTTCTTTTATATCATTTATGATTATGTTTCTCCCAAACCCAATATTCGATATACAATTGCTATCAAGTACTGACGATAGGAATATTTTCCTTAAAGTTTTATTTATTGCCCTTAATTTTGAGATTGTACTCACCTGCTCGTCCAGGTTGATTTATGTTTAGAATTTAAATATGTATACAAATTGTCTATCAAGTACTTGCGGAAACGGGAACCTTGAGTGACCATCTTATTTCATTTTCCCTATATAAGGGTATTTTATGGCATTTATTTTGAACTTAATTCCATGATTTTGTAAATTTCTAATACAGGTTTACATAAAAAGTTTTAAAAGAGAAAATTTTCCTAGCATTTTCACAAGAATTTATTAAACAAGGTTTTAATTTAACAAAAGCAAATGATTATTAGCTAAGCTCTAATACTGGTCCCTATAAATTTAGCCTAAACTCGAACCA
The DNA here is from genome assembly GCA_004329165.1 of Spatholobus suberectus. Lineage (NCBI taxonomy): Eukaryota > Viridiplantae > Streptophyta > Magnoliopsida > Fabales > Fabaceae > Spatholobus > Spatholobus suberectus. Next base: position 71,578,935 of record CM014734.1, read on the forward strand.
ATCCAACCCGTGAATGCCCCTTCCAATATGACAATATGTCATGTGTATGTATCTCTTATTTTTCAATTTGTCTTACTGGTACTCTTCATTAAGACCAGGGTTGGACGTTGGGATACGGTGCAAGAAAAAGGTGCTCTCCCAATCTATGTCCTTTACTTCAGCTTGGACACTCTCTAACCCCTTGCTTGCCACTACCTTCTTGAACATCCTCTCCATCCAGTTATTTTCTTTTATTCTTTATATGAATTAAATATTACACTAACTTGTGACAATCGACTTTATGATCCACCTGACTTACACATATAGCAAAAAGTACATGGTAATTGATAATAAGTTTTCATGAAAATGATAATTCTACCCATAATTTTCAAAAACTCTCCAATGTTACCCTTTTTGTCCAAAATGATGTCATTTTTTATTAGGTTTTCCACACTGTTTAATGTAAAATTGGACGGGAAACGACCTCTTTTTGAATGAAAAATGTTGAATAAAAGGGATGGATCCAAGAGGGGGGTGAATTGGATCTATAAAAATTTTCAAGAATCTCCAATTTCTTTTCAATAATGAATAACTAGATTTTCTAAAAACTTTGAATCAATGTGATTTGGTTATCTGAATGATGTAGAATTGGAACAATTATCTTGATTTTACTATACAAAGAGCCTCATGATTTTAAATGCAAGAGATGAAGATTCAATATACTAGCAAGAAGGCAGAGGAAAGAAAAGAACACACAAGATTTATACTGCTTTGATCACCGCCACTGTAATCTACATCTAGTTTCTAACTAAACCGATTAGGATTATCACTATGCAATTCAATTGTTTACAAACACTATGCACAAACAAGAGAATTACAAACAAACATAGCCACAAGATCAAGAATGAATATCAAATTAAAAAGAAAAGGTTAGATATCACCTTGATTTGTGATAGATGAAAAACAATGAAGAACCAACCAAATTCTACCCAAAAGATGACTTTTCTTTATCTCCAATGTTAATCCATGATGAGCTCTTGATTTTGATGTAAAACTTGTAGTGGTGATGAAGAATAATGTGTTTTCTCTCTAGAAAAGCTCTCACAAATTTAGAGAATTTGAAGTTCTATGAAAAGATCCACTAAGGTTCACATTTTATAAAAATTTCACTGGAATAACTAGTTATTTGAACTTGTAATCAGTTGTTTCGTTATTTGAAATATGAAAAATGAAGTTTGAATGGATTTAACTAGTTATTTTGGTTTGTAACTAGTTATTTGCGCATGCATTTTATTTCCTCTTTGCTAGAATAACTAGTTACATAGTTTTGTAACTAGTTATTTTCACATAGGACAAAACAGGTTTATAAAAATGTAACTGATTACAGAATTATATAACTAGTTACAGCAGAAATAACTAATTACATAATGTTATAACTAGTTAAAACATAAACTATGTAACTAGTTACATATCACTGTAACTAGTTAAAACAACATGTTTCTTCATTGTTTATGCGTTTTCCAACGGTTTTAATTGATTACAAAGCTAATTTATTCGATTAAATAGTTCTTAAACATAAGATTGAATTGTTCTAAAGCTCTAATATGTAGCTTTTACTTCCTATCAATTTAAAACCATGTTTTATTCAATTATTTCTCTTTAAACTCAATTTTAGACTTATAAAAAACATGTTACCATTTTGTTAAACCTTTAAGTCTTAAACTTTGAGTTCATCACCATCAAACCATCAAGGATAAAGATAAATCATGCAAGTCACACAATCACACACACACGCAAAAACACACACTACAACTTTGTATTCATCAAAAGGCTAAATTATCAAAACTATATTAAATCTCCTTTGGAGCAAGGGTAATCTTCTTCTTACTTCTTCAAAAAAAGTAACATTGGAGCATTTTTGAAAATTAGGAAACTTAATTGAACATTTTAATAATAGAAGAACCCAAGTGAATAAAATAAATAAATTAAGGTACCACATTAGTAATTTAGCCTTATATAATTTTATTACTCGGTGTGTATCTAGATGAAATAAAAAGCTTAATCATCAAATTCATATACTATCCTATTCGTATCTAACTTTTCTTATCCTATCTTTCTTTATTCTATCATTAACATCAACTGAGCCCTAATTAGTTCGTATATATTATGGTAGCTTTTGCCCAAATTTTAATTTTGAAACTCCTAACAAAAATTCCAAACGCATTATTGATTAGCCTAATCCAACTCAATCTAATAAAACGTTTCTATACCCCGGAAGAAGGGAAACCTGAAATATCGTCCTATGCAGGCTGCAGCCTATGAAGTATGGGACAAAAACATATTTAGCTGCTTTATCTCTTTTTCCCACTTTTGTCAGTGACAGTAAAAAAGCGAAAGGGCAAGAAAAGGAAATTACACAGCTACGAATCAAGAGTTCCAGAAAAGGAAGAAGATAACGGAAGTTGTGTTTCACGACGTGATAGCTAGCGAATTGAAACAAGCAAATCAATAATGTGAAGATAACGCTACAGTTTGAAAACTCTCATTGGTCTCATGACATCCATAACAGGCTCGAAGATGATTACTAACTCTAAAATTATTCTTCCCGTGTCACCTAGAAAAAGTGACATAAAACGTGAAGTTGAAGTATGAAATTCTTTGGTATAAGATGCATGCAATGCAACTAATTAATAATAACGCATTGTGAGTACTACATCCCCTTCTATTTGTAATTAACACTACATACATCCTCATTACTTTGAAGTTCCACTCTGACTATGAAGCCTGGAAATGGAGACGACAACAAATTGCCCATCATTTCGAATTCATCAGATGAAGTCGCTGACTATCTAGGTCGGTACGCATTTGAAGGTAAATGGAAAGAGGTTATCAAAATTTATTATGAATCCCGTGCGGCTCCCACCACAATCATTAAATCCGTGGCTTCAACAGAAAAAAAACAAAAATCTGTGGGCACTGCACTGCACATGGCCGTGGATTTGGACGAAGAACTTGTGGTTCGAGATCTCGTGAATGCGATTCTGACTGTGCAGTCCCCACAAGCTCTGGAAACAAAGAACGAGGGGGGGGATACCCCTCTGCACGTTGCGGCGTCGAGGGGGTTCGCCAGGATATGTAAGTGGATCATAGGAAGGAATAACGAGAGGATATATTTGGCGAATCTAACAAACAAACAGGGGGAGACACCTCTCTTTCAAGCTGCTATCAACTGGAAGAAACAAACATTTGCGTATCTCTCTCACATTTGGAACAAGAACAATCGCGCCCCCTTGCCACATCTCGTGCGAACAAATGGTGATACTATTCTTCACTGTGCTATCAGGAGAGAATATTTCGGTATGTATGTATGCTACCAATTTTGCTTCACTTATTATTATTAGGTGATTATTTTTGTTTTCCATTTTGTTTTGCTGCTACAATTTGAAAATTATAATTAAACATTAATCAATTTAGATACTCAAGATAAAAAGAAAAAAGAAAGAAAGTAAATTTAGCTATTTCAACAACACTACCAATATTATGTTGGTCTAAGTAAAATTAGGCTTGAATCCCTTAAACAAGGTATTCGGTTCGAGTTTTGTTAATTAAAACAACATGGTTGAGAGGAAAGACCAATAGATACTTCACACTACAACATTAATAATAATAATAAAAAAAATGTTTCAACAACACTCGATCAATATTATCCTTGAAGCCATCATCAATCAATTTGATCTTTAATATTATAACATTAATCAATTTAATAATTATCATCAATTGTTGATCCTTAAATTCTAGGATTATCTGTGGATTTAATTCTTGAGATAAGAGATCAAATTGATTAATGCCCAATAAAGTTAGAGTTCAAATAAATTGAGGTATAGATGACTATTAATTGTCAAAATAAGGATTACATTGATCTATCCTTCACATCAAAGATTGAAATTATTGGCGATTATAGTTGTCAACGGATATTTTTTTTGTTTTGTTTTATAATTTTAAAGATTAATATTATTGGTGATTGTAATTGCCAGAATTAATTTAATGCTTTAGTCACATATATTGGAATATAATAATATTTTTAGCGAATTTTTGAATAAATTATTATTTTTATAATTCAAGCTAAATTCAACACAGCATACAGAATTAAAAACTTTATTTTATATTTAATTTCCATTTTTATTGCGAAATAACAGTACGCTATATTGATTACTATATTGCTATATATGCTGCAGATTTGGCAGTCATAATAGTGCATTATTATGATTCCCTTAGCACATGTAAGAATAAAGATGAAGAGACTCCTCTCAAAGTCCTTGCCACTAGGCCGTCGGCTTTCCAAAGTTCAACCAACCTTCCATGGTGGAAGCGAATCCTGTACCACTGTAAGTAATATACTGTAAACATCGACCTAGGTGAAAAGGGCTATTCGAAATCGAACTATATTATAGTTTCGATTTTAAATCAGACGTGTGTTTTGTTTAGATATATAGTTACAATAGGATTTTATTTTTCCCTATATTGAAAAGAAAGATAGAGAATTTAACTCTTTTCTCCTTATTTTTTTCTCGGTCCATCATGAAAGGAAGATATAGAGTACGTACAAGTGAAAAAAATGAAGTGCATGAGTAACATTTATCAAAACAACTACATTCACACATGTTACTAGTGGTAATGAGATTTCATTAAATAACGTTTATAGAAAAAATTGTAACAAATATTATATTTCAATTAATTAATTATCAAGTGTAACCAATGTAAAATAGAAAAATTACTTTTGTAAAGCAAATTTCTAGAAAAAAAAAATTATAACCGTGAGAGAAATATGAAGAGAAAAGAGAGAAATATAAGATAAAATGAGTGAAGACATGGAGAGACGGAGAAAAAAAAATAATATAGAAATATTGTTCTAAAAATTTATTATATGAATAATTTAATTCATGAATCATAAATGACCGTATGAAAAAAATCTGTTTATTTATATACTTGTCTTGTTAAAGGTATTCATGTAGAACCACTGGACGCTGAAAGCGAAATGGAGGCGAATTTGGCAGAGACGAAGAAGCATCCCAATTCTGATAAAGTGAATTATCTAAAGAACTACACCAAGTTACTTGCTGGATCGTTTACTTCTCTATGTGGTATGTGAATGGGTTCTCATGCTATCCCGTTTCTGTTTTTTTTTTTTTTTTTCCTAATTTATTTCGTCACTTTTATTCTTTATTAATACTGAATATTTACTGAAACATATCTTATTATGTCTTCACAGATACAACATCATATACATGTACTAGTTCTCTAGGATAACAATTTAACTTGATCATAAAGGAAAAGGCTTACAATGTTTTCACATGATAAATAAGTTAATTTTTAATTTATTAGAATAGTTTAAAAAACTTATTTAACTGAAATAGATTTGTTTAATAAAATAAATTGTTTTACTATTTAATAATTTTTTTTGAAATATTATTTCACATAATATTTGAGCTACTTTTTCTCATTTATGTCCGTACTATCTTTTTAGAATTCCTCATTATTTTAAACATTTTCTCTTATTTTCACCTTTTTTTTGTACAATGATGACAATAAGGTTCAAACTTAAGATTTTGTGCATTCTACTCAACCCCCTCCCCCAACCAAACTACTAAGCCGACCTTAGCAGGTTTCTTATTTTCACCTTTTACTCTCATCCAATATCATTAATTTTTTATAATATAAAATAATACAATTTATAGTATAAATCAATTATATTATTTTATTTAATTTAATAAAAATATTTTAAAAAGAGAATAAAATTTTAAAAAAATATTATTCTAATGTTTAAGATGATAAATTATTTAAAATAAATTAAAATATAAAAAGTGATTATTATTTAAATATGTATACATATATAGTTACTAAATTTCAAGCTATGATCAAGTAATTAAATATATGTTTTTGTATCATCTTACATTCTTTAGCTACTTAAATAGCTAGTTGTATCAAATACTTATAATTCAACTAGTTAATTTATAAACTTTTAACTTCACTTTTAATCTTTCAAATAATTTTTCAATTTTTAACTAATTTATGTGATAGTTTTACCAAACACATCCCTACAAATATACGTTGAACCTTTAAAGCCATTTTAAAACTTTAAAGTTTAGCCACCTTATATTAGAAAATAATATATAGAATAAATAATATATACTCTAATAGTATAAAGGAATTATATTCTCATCTAATTATAAATCGCATCATGTATGATATGTTTGTTAACTTTTGTATCGTCATGATAACATCACATAAGACCAATTAACGATAAACATAGAAAGATTCAATTTTAACAAAAGGTTGTTTAATTTAATTATGAAAATACAAGTGAATTTCTTGCGATGCAAAAAACGAAGCAACATACATAAACAATCAAAATAAACATAATTGAATACTTGTAATAAAAATACTAAAAATTTCTCATGCATCATAAAAAGAGAGTAAATACAACATATGAGGCTACAACCCATAATCTAAATAAGAACAATACCAGGTATTAGAGTATTTCAAAACAACCCCTTACATGTCGTGGTGAATCATATGCTAGGAGAAAATCAAAATACATAACAAAAGGGGAGGGGACATAACCTGCCACAACAAAAGTCCCCTAGTTGATCGTAGACACCTAATCCTACCATTACTACTGGGAGACATCAAATAGGTCTTCCTCCAAACTAGTAATCCTAGTGGTTGAGTATAGGCGAGGATCCTCCATGAGTGGATGAGGTAACAAAACAATCTCAAGGAGCATAGTGAGGTGCCCTCCACATCTCCTCGATCAGCAATCAGATCTCCATAGACAAGTTTAGGGAAAATGAGATAATGGGACTCCAGCAAGAATATACACGAACGTGACATTGCTCATATGATGGACTTGTTGACTATTATAGTCAACTTGTCATGCCTTGTGTCTTCTTACCAATGTTTTCATGAACTCAATGAATAGAGTTCCAATGTGCTAACAAGCTCAAGCATTCTACTCCCATGAATGCAAACATCACAGTTATTAAACACACACAAAAACAAAAAAGGCAAGCTTATGAAAATAAAGATACGTGGAAGTATGTGTATAATGATGTATTTCACACAAAGAATAATTCTGTATGTTCAATGCAACATATGCACACAAAACGATGCAACATGTTTGACAATAATGCACATGACAGACTCAATTCCATGGAGAGTTCCTATCACTAAGTGATCAACTAGTAATGTCCCCTAACATGGTAAAATCATCAACACCGACCATGTGGTCAAAATGCCACATGCCATTAACCATTCGATGGGCACACTAGAATCTAATCATAGAGTGACTATGGCTTCATCAAGATAACCGTACAAGGGGTAATTGTCACCACAACATAGGGTTTGCAAAGGCCCCATCCCTTTGTGGATTCGTGTGTTTGTATATTCTCAAGGATACAATTGTACGCACTACTAGCCTTCCTAACACTTGTCAAAGACCTAGTGTTTGCTCAAAATAACAACTCATGCTCATAAATGCAGGACGATCAACAATATATACGTATATCACCACAAAACAAATATTTCAATATCACCACTTAGACCTTAACGTAGAGAAAGAAATATCAACATTGCACTTGAGTCTTAAAACATCAAGCTTTTATAAGTTGATTGACAAGGTTTCCAATATCATCATTACATCATGTGTAATATTCCACAAGGTCCTAAGCACATTTAATCACCCAAAACAGGATATGAACAAATTATTAAGGTTTAATGAATTCTTTTGTAAGTTGTAAACTTTATGTGATTAAATCATTGTTTACACAAAAAATGCGTATTATTAAATTTTATGAAGCATCTCTTAAGGTTCCATTTGGAAGTCTTAATTGAAGTTTTAATAAATCCAAATTTGTGTTGTTACATCACTATTCCATAATTAATTTTATTAAAAATTTAGAAATTTCCAAATTACCCTTAATTTCAATATAACTTATTTAACTTCAAGAATTTATTTTTAAAGATTCTTAAGTCAGTAAAAGGACAATTTTTCCCCTAAGCTTAATTTAATTAATTAGAATCTTCATAACTTATTCAAATTAAGTTGAAAATTAGGAATTTCTTCAAATCTAACTTAGATGAATTATTTATGATTAAAATAAATTATTTTGATTATAAAATTAATATAATTAGGGCAAAATACATTTTTACCCTTATCTAGTTAATCTTCACTATAATACTTGTAATTAACTTAAAAAATTATTAAATCTTCAAATTTGACTTAATAATTTTTATTACAACAAAAATAACTTATTTTAATCATAATACTAATTTTATTTAGGCAAAATTACCATTTTTCTCTTAGTTAACCTAATTATCAATTAAATTACTTAAGCTAGTCTAGATTGGACTCTTTTTAGGTCAGTCTTTTTTCTATGTTCACCAACCCTTAATTAATCATTTTTTACCATTAATCTTAAGTTAATGCTAATATATTAAGTTGAAAAACTCGTTCAAGCCACTGTTATGTACCAAGAAGCCGTTTTTATTAAGTTTTATGAGGTAAACTTTAACTAAATCAACTTAATCCTATGTTAGGGTTCATAGGCCAATGTTCTTAAATTCTGTGGAACAGCCAAGAAGGCTTAAACAACACTAACCAAAGGCTCCAAATATGGTCATGGTCCAAATATTAAAGTTTTAACCTTTATGAGCTTAAATCACCCAAAAATGATACCAAACCACAAAATCATAACAACACATCAACACATAAAAACACAGTATATACTCGGCCACAAAATAACCAAAAATAAAGGCATGTTCATGTGGAGGAGTATACTAAATGAAAGCAAAAATAAAAGCTTGCAACATATTTTTGAACATGTTCATCAATAAGTGCACATTTTCATGCTCAAAGACACTCAATAACACATTTTTAACAAAGGAACACAAGCAATAACATTTTCAAATGGTGAGTCACGCAAAAATAATGGTGGTTTAGGATAGGGTTCCCTACTTATTAACTATTACATTATTTAATAACTTTTAATTAGAAAATGTTTTCTCAAAACTCACCATTAAATATATTAAAAGTTCTTTTCACATAGATCATATATACAAAATTTTATATTAGTCCAAAATTATTTGCTACCTCATTCGTATAAATCAAAATTGATGTAATATATACTTTCTAAAATATACTCAAATATGAATAATTTGATCATTTTCTTATTGTTCTTCAATTTTGAAAAAAATTGACGCAAACAATCATGATAATATAAAGTTATAATTAAATGGTTGGATTGACAAAATTCACATTTTCTAAGTTATTGACAATGTAATAGTTGATAAGAGATACACTTGTGTAATTTGATTGTATGACAAGATCACTATTTTATGATAATTGCAACATATTTTTAAAATTAATTTTTAGTATATTTTTCACTTTTAATATATTATTTTTTTAAAATTATAAAAATTATATCCAAAATATCTTTAATTTTCCTTCTTCAATTTTATTCATTATTTCATTTTCTAAATTGTAAAAATTATATAACATTAACTAAAAGATCAACGACACAATTAATATTGAATATTTTAATTGTGATAAATCTTAATATTATTATAGCATGTCCTAAATAATTGATATATTTTTTTAACACAATACAATTTTTATTATATTTGATATTATTCTTTCAAATTTTAAAAATTTATTTGAATGTTATTATTTTTAACTTTTAATATTTTAATTAATAATATGTTATAATTTTATATGTCAAGGTTTTTATAAATAAATAAATAATGATATGTTGAATACAAATCTTTTATATATATATATATATATATATATATATTATAATTTTATAAAATGTATTCACGATATTAATTTACTAAATATTATTTAAGTTACTTGATATTGATAAAAAACAATATTTTTTTAAATTACTTATTTTATTTCTTAACCCTTTATTTTAGATTAATTTTATTTTACAAATTCAAAATAGGTTAGTTGTAACATGGTATGATATGATAATGCTTATATTGAAACATAACATAATGAAAATGATTTAAACAAAAGAAATTTCTCCTTCTCTTCCCTTTACTTTCCCCTTTCCCTCAATCCTCACTCCCACCCCTCTTCTCTCAAATATCAATTGGTTTTTTCTTGTCATCTTTCATGCATCAATGAAAGTGTTGGTGCAACAGATCCGTTTCACTAATGAAGACTGTAGCAAAGCTTCTCCATCTCCTCTAGATAATTTTGATTTCTTGTCATTTTTTTTTTCTAATTTTTTAGCAATGCATGCATTTACCTTAATTTCTTGTTTGATTCTGATTTCTAATTGTAATTTTTAATTTTTTTGTTCCTATAATTTCTGATTTCATTTGTCCATTGTCTTCATTTTCGTTCTATTACTTTCCCTCTCAAATTTATGGCTGAAAAATATAATTTTGGCTTTTTTATCCCAGAGGGGTAATTTGTTAAAAAATTACCCAAATGAGTATTTTCCAAAAAAATTTCCAAATTAGGGCAATTCGTGTGTCTGAAATACGACTTTTGAAACAGCAGTCATACTTCACGTACAAGACTTCACTTTTTAAAATCTTTTTACAACTTCTTAGAGAAATTGTGTTTTGCAAACCAGACTTCAGTTTTTTTTTTTTAAAAGAAAGTCAAAGTCGTGTTTTGCAGACACAAAATCAATTTTTTTTTGTAAAGTTGTGTTTGCCAAACACGCCCTCACTTTTTAATTGTTTTTAAATTCCTTGAATAGAAGTTATACCTCAAGAACGAGACTTCCAATTTTTATTTTTTTAACATTGAAGTCGTAAGCTTTTATGTGCGTGTGTGTGTGTGTATACTATTATTTCTTTTTTCTTTTTGCTCTTTTTTTATTAACGTCGTTTATTGTTAGACACAAATTGGCCATTTTTTTTTTAATTATAATATGAAGTTGGATTTCCCTCATTTTTTTTTCTAGAATAGGTTTATTACTTATTTAATTTTTTACTAGTAGAAGTCGTATTTCATTTTAATGACATAGGTATTTTCTAAAATAGGTATTTCATTTTTTTTACTTATTTAATTTTTTAGTAATAGAAGTCGTATTTCACTTTAACAACATATGTTTTTTTTTATAGTTACATATATATATATATATATATATATATATATATATATATATATATATATATATATATATATATATATATATATATATATATATATATATATATATATATATATATAAAACTTTCGACTTTCAATCAAAACCAAAAAAATAAACTTGGACGTCTCATTCTTGAGGTACGACTTCCATTCTAAGAATTAAAAAAAAAATTAAAAAGTGAGGTCGAGGTCGTGTTTGGCAAACACGACTTCACAAAAAAAAATTTGATTTCATGTTTGCAAAACACGACTTTGGCTTTCTTTTTTAAAAATAAAAAATAAATTGAAGTCTGGTTTGTGAAACACGACTTCTCTAAGAAGTCGTAAAAAAATTTTAAAAAGCGAAGTTTTGTACGTGAAATACGACTTTTGTTTCAGAAGTCGTATTTCGAACACACGATTTGCTTTAATTTAGGAATTCTTTGAAAAATATCCATTTGGGTAATTTTTTTAACAAATTACCCCTCTGTGGTAAAAAAGCCTATAATTTTCTATTCACTTTACTCGTTAAGGATGGTTGATTATTTAAACAACGTTACTGACACGTCATTACAAACTCTGATTGTGAAACTGAAGAAACACAATTGCTTAATGTTTAAGAACCGGCATAAGCAGCCGCATAGAGATTATTTCGTTCGTCCCTCTAGTGCTATAGCTCGAAAACTACCTCTGACTTCACTTCTTTCTCTTTTCTTCCATGGCCCTGCAAAAGCCCTCCTACACTGCTTTACTTTGACGAAACCTGCATGCTTTCGACAAGATCGACGAAAATTTTCCCAACACATTCCAATTTGTTGAGAAGTAATCTAATTATTCAGTTCGTTCATTTTTACATAATTCATCTTATTTCGTAATACGTGTGCAGATTAATCTATTGTAAAGAAATGATTAATTTTATTCTTTAATATTTTAGGAGAATTTAGAAAAAAGTAATTACTTTTTTAAAAAATAATCCCCCTCAAACTTGCATACCCTTTTTGTCAAACACCACGATACACATACTTTTAAATTTTAATAATGCAACTTTCCAAATCAGTCGTAGGTATTTTTTTTTCTTTTTTCTTTTTTTTCCGAATCACTCGTATGTATGCTAGTTACACATATCTCATTCAGAGATTATCTTTTTCAACTCATATTGAAATTACTTATTTTTATTTAATTCTTATTTCCTTCCATGTTTTTTTAATTAAAAATGATACATTGTTAAAAAAATAATTATAACGATTTTTTATGAAATTAATAAGCTCTTATTATTGGTGTAAAAGTATTTACACTATCAATCAATCAAAAGTTACTCTTAATATAACTTATAATTATTATAATTATTATAGAAGTTAACAAATTTATTATACATGACAGTTTGTAATTGGATAATAATATAGAAAACTTCTACATATATTATTTATTCTTGGATAAAATGTGTTTTAAGTTTCTTAAAATTTGGTCAAATTTGGTTTTAAAATGGTGATTTTAGTCATTTTATTTTTTAAAATGTGGTGAATTTCATCCTTGATCAAGTCAAAATGAAGACCAAAACCACCATTTTTAAAATGTAGAGACTAAAACTAACTTTGATCAAATTTTATAGGACTTAAAACATATTTTATCCTTTTTTTTTTTTCTGATGTGTCACTTTTTAATCAAAAGTGACGAAGCATAAAATGGGAATATGTCATGTTTTATTTCTTTTAACTCATGTACGTTTCATCCTTGATGCATAAGTGTGTACAAACAACGCTACAGGAGATTGTCGAAAGGGCATGTAGTAAGAAAAGATTATTGATCTTTTAAAAAAATTAAAGAATATTCTACCAAAAAAATTAAAAAATGTAAAAGAATATAAGCTTTTGAACAAAACATGGGTGCCATGGAACCTGCACTATGCGTGGCCGTTGATCTTGTCGTTTGTATTTATGTTGTGATTCTTGTAGACTTTGAATTGTTGTGGGAAGATATTGGAGAGGACGACAATTAAAGTAATAGATATTGGTTGGAACATGTAGTTTGTTTTTTCTTTTTTATTTTGCTTTTTTATTGTTTTGTTTTGAGGGGACTAGTTTCTCAAAAATTGTTTCTTACACATATTTCTTTTGGTCAGGTAAACAGCCTTCTCAAAAGAATCAGCTTGACGCAGAAAACCCATCAAACAATGAACAGAATAATTGTACAATTGGATTTGGAACTCATCAGGTTGGATTTTTGCCACCAAATTATGAAACCATTCTTCATTTTGTCAAGCCTGCAGGTGTATGTATTCTACGGCTTTTAGGAGGTATGTATTCTCCATGTTTCTTGATCCATTGCTACCTTCTAGTTAAATATTGGTCTTCCGCAAGATGGTTTGATTAACACGATTGCTCTGGTTTCACTGCACTTGCTTTTTAAGAGTTAAAGGAATTAGACAAGACCAAGAAGAGGCATCAATGGGGTGATAAACTCTTTAAGGCACTAATGAAAAGACCTTATGAAGCATACATGGGAACTGCCGGTGTACCGACCATCACGGATTTTGACCTAGATGCGTATAATATTATTTTTTATGAGCCACTGAATCGAGGTATGTATGCATTATACATCATATTCTATTGATTTGGCAGTTGGGAATATAAACAACATTTTTACTCAATAAAATACAGATCATAAATTTGCTTTTATCTTATTGTAGAGTTAATTAAGTGATAATTGTATTTTTCTTTTATTTTTTTACTGTAAAATTTATTTTCTTCTCACACTTTTTTCAACTTAATTACTAAATTTGTCCCTACTATTAATAGCTTTTGAAATAATATTAATGACATTTCCAACTAGAATTTTTTTTTTTAAGAGTAATGATTAGGATAAATTTGGTGATTTTTGAAAATATTCAAAACAAAAATAAAATCATACAGTTATAAAACAAAAAATAAGAAAATAAAATAAAATTGAGGGGCGAAAAATAAAATATAAACTATAATGAGTTTTATATATCATTTTCTTTTCAAACTTAATTTATTTTACTTTCATTGAAATGATGCTTTGTGACAAAAAGATTGGATTATGCGTAATATGTAATAAACGATTACAATTTTCCTTTTGATTTTATACCAAGAGTTTATTTTCATTTCAATTTTTAAATTAAGTTATGCAGACTAATGGTACATCACAACATTGCATGATACAGTTAGGAAATCAACAAGACTTGCTGTCATGTCTTAAGCTAATTTTGAAATATTTATGCAATTTAATGTAATTATACACACAAAAATAATATTTTATTGGCGATGAATTTATAAAGAAACATTTCCCTCTCTATATATTTGTCACCATTTCCTCGTTGATTCCTCATTAAAAATATATCAAATTTTGTCTATTTTTCTTTTTCAAGTATTTGCAAGGAAATGTAATTTGGTTGCTAATTAATCCCTTACTAATATGTGACAAATCAATGAGGATATTTTTTGTCACTATTTTCCCTCATTTATTCGCATTATTCTTGGAATGTTTCTTCATTATTTTAGTCTATATTTTGCTCTACATTTTCTTTTGTTTCTCTTTGTATATGTATTCCATTCATTTTAATTTTGATATCTTTCTCTTTTAGTTGTAAAATTCCTTTCTTCAAATTGCTTATTTTATCCTTTTTATATAACCTTTTTTTTTGTACAAAACTTGAATCATTATATTTTCTTGAATTATGTATGTTCAATATATATGAAGAAGAGGAATATGTTGGAATAAAAAAAAAATTAATGTTGGTAGCCAAAATTCTATAGACATATATACATCATAAAATAACACATCAATTAAGGCCTTGGGATCTATAACATGTCAAAGTATTAAGGATTAGAATAAATACTTGGGTCCATAATTATTGATTAATTGATCAGTGCAAAAGACTTAATGTAATCACAATCATGAACAAAAAGTTTGGTCTTATGATTCTTCCTCAACCATAACCTTTTGATCTTCAATAGGACCTTCGCAACTCTTTAGATGGGAAAAAGAGAAGAGAGACAATTGTGTGACTTGGTATATTGAGGATCATAACCAAAGTTCCTAGATAATATAATTGTTATTAAAATATAAGCTCACATTAGCTAAGGAGATATAAATTCTCAACACTCTCCCACTTGAGCTTTATATCATTCCTTAAACAATTGTATCACAAATTCCTTAGGTGTGCATCTATATGCTATTTATTGTAGACTTTCCCTCAACAATCTGGTACATCTCATATATTAACAATGGAACCACCGTATCTTTTATCACAATCAAGTGTGTTTAAACCACAATTATCACTATATCAATACACTTGATAACATAGATCAAATGTGGATGAGTAGTATAGAAATTACATGCAATGTGATCTCAATCATGTTTGTTTCCAACGGTCCTTCCTTATTCTTTAGCAAGATCAATTATATTTTTTTTAATTGCAATTTAAATATTGCACGTAAATAAACAAGTCTAATAATAAACTCATCAACGATAATCTTTATATTTGCAAAAAAAAAAATCAATTACATAAATATTGAATCCAAACATAAAACATAAAGTAAGACTTTCACTAAACCAAGGCAACATTTGAAACAATACCCATACGAGCAGCGTGCTCATAAAAGACCTTAGGTGTCAACCTTTAGTTAGTGGATCACGTAGCATACAGTTTGTTCTTATATGTTCTATAGATATTTGTCTGCCTTGAACTCTTTATTTAGGTGCTAAATACTCTTTGTCAATGAGCTTTGACTTGGTAGAACTCTTGTTGTTGGAGTATAGCATTATTGAGTTATTGTCACAATAAATCTTTAGTGGCCTCTCAATGCTAGTAACAACGCATAGGCTAATGACAAAGTTCTGTAGTCATATCCTATAGTTGAATGCCTCACAAGTTATAAACTTTGTTCCCATGGTCAAAGAAGCTACAAGAGTCTGTTTGACATACTTCCAAAAGATAGCTCCGCCATCCAACATGTACATCTATCCTGATGTAGAGCATTTGTTATTTGAGCATTCCTCAAAATTAAAGTTATAATACCTAATGATCTCTAAACTATCAAAATTTTGATAGGTGTGCATGTATTCTTTTGTCCTTTTTAAGTAATTCATCATGTGTTTCGTTGTTGTCCAATGAGGCATGTCAAGATTGCTTAAATATCTTTCTAAGACTCTCACTATAGAGCCTATGTTAAGATGAGTATAAATTTGAACATATATGAGACTCCTAACAATCAATGCATAAGGAATCTTTTGCACATCTTCTTTCTCAAGATCATTGATAGGGCACTATTTGAGACAAAACTTGTCTCCTTTAGCAATAGGTGTATCTCATAATTTACTATCATTCGTGGAGAATTTATTCAAAATAGTGTCAATATAGCACTTTTGTGATAATCTAAAGATAGCTAGAGAATGATCTCTAATATCTAACTACCTAATACAAAGAGGTGTCACCAAGATCTTTTATCTCAAAATTATTCAATAGAAATTTTCTGGTTTCGTGCAATAAGTTTATATCACTACCTGCTAGCAAAATATCATTAACATACAATACTAGGAATGTAAATTTACTTTCACCAAACTTGTGGTACTCACAGTCATCAACTATATTAGCATTAAAGCCATAAGAGGTAATAACTTGATGAAACTTGTGATATCATTAATGGGAGGCCCGTTTAAGGCCTTATATGAATTTCTTCAATTTGCATACCATAGACTTTGAGTCTTGTAACATAAAACTTTTTGGTTGAATCATATATATTGTTTCAATAATGTAGCTGTTTAGAAACATATTGTCTATCATAGACTTCATCTCATCATTCACGAAATCAATTCACTTTTTTGAGTTAGAAATTTGTGTGCCCTAACTAAAGTTGGTAGGATCATTTTTTGTCAAACCAATGTCATCATCATGTTCCTAGAGAAATATAATATAGTCATTCAGAATTACACTTCTCTCTCTAGTGGATATCCTTCATGGCACTTCTTGTGGCTGTCGTATTTGTCCTTCAAGTGATGTTAAGGATGAATACTAATGTTGTCTTATTCTCGAGGGATGTTAGGAATTGTATCCTTAACATCGTTATTTAAATATAGATCTACTATATGGACAAGAATAGTTAAAATGACTTAATCAGCATCAACCACATGTTCTTCTTTAAAGACAACAATCCTTATGTTTGTTTACCTTCCAAACTCAACTTCCTAAAGGAATCTTGCATTTCCTATCTCAAAGAAGGATCTAGTCGTGAGATTGTAAAACTTATTCTTGCAAAATTGTTCAGTGTAACCAATGCTGGGCTTTTCACTAGTCCATAACTCACAAGGGGTTGTGTTAACAACCTTAGTTGGTACCCTGTTCAGGATATAAACTGTAGTTTTCAATGCCTTTCTCCAAAGGGACTCTTATAAGGAAGAATGACTAATCATACTTCTGACCATATTCTTAAAAGTCTTATTTCATCATTCTACAACTCCATTCATACTATGTTTTCTCGACATAGTATATTGCAAAATGATCCCAAATTCTTCAAGGGAAAATATATAGGGCCCTAAATGTTATTCACCTAATCCATCATATCTACCATAGTACTCACCATTATGATCAAATTTGACAACCTTAATTTGTTTCCAAGTTAAAGCTTAACTTCGATTTTGTTCGAACATATCCAAAAATTGAGACTTCTTATGAATTTATACGTAATCGTATCTCGAGTAATCATTTATAAATGTGATAAAGTACTACTTCTCATTCCAAGAAGTTATAGGGAAGGGACCACATATATTTGTATGTATTAGTTCTAAAACATTCTTAGCTCTTTCGGCACCTAATTTCTTTATATTTGTTCATTTCTCTTAATGCACTCAATGCAAATCTCAAGGTCTGACAAATCTAAGGGATTAATAATTTCCTCCAACATAAGACTCTAAATTCTTTGTTTAGATATATGACTTAAACACTTATATCATAATTTGGTAGAATTCTCATTTAACTTGTGCTTTGTACCACATGAACTTGTTTGCAATATAATATTATTAGAACTATTAACATCAACCATATACAAATTAAATTATCAATCAAAGAACTAGAACCAACAACATTTAAATTATAAGTGAGAATAACTTTATTGTTTCCAAATAAACAAGAATAATCATATTTGTCCAAATTAGAAATGGAAATTAAATTTTGCCTAAATGACGGTACAACAAATATGTCAAATAAATTCAAAACAAAACAATTTGTAATTATCATCGCCCACAAAGAATCTTTCAACTGGCAGACAACTTCACAGGCAACGTTGCATAGACATACTTATGTGAATAGTAGCACTAGAATTTACTCACCAAGTATCTTTAAGTACATAAGCTAAATTAACTTCATAACAAACCAAAGTGATAAGCTTACCCTTCTTGACATGCCATTTGGCATACTTGGGACAATCCTTCTTCATATATCCCACCTTCTTATAGAAGTAGAAAGTAAATTTCCCATCTTGCTTCTTCTACTTTTTCTGTTGAGAAGAGTTTTTTGCAGTGTCCGTAGCTCTCTTCCTTTTCTTATTATGAGTGTTCAAAACCAAGTGAGCACTTTCAGTTTTATCTCGTAGTTGTCTTTTATCGCACATAATAAAATATAAGGTCATTAAGGGACCTTTTGTCCTTCAAAGTGTTATAATTTACTTAGAATTGCCCAAAGTGTGCAGGAATGGAAATCAAAACCAAGTGCGCAAGCAAGTTTTTTGACATCTCTGACTTTAGTGTCTTGAGTTTTGATGCAAGATTAGACATCTCCATAATGTACTCTATGATATTCCCTTTACCTCTATACTTCACTAAGATGAGTTCAGCCAAATGGTTAATCATCCTAGCCTTTTTGTTCTTAGCATAATATTGCTCAATCTATTGCAAAAACTTCTTGGCATTCTCGCTCTAAAAATAAAGCCTTGAAAAGTCCTTGAGATGAAGCGCTTAATGAACATTAGGTACATCCGGTTGGATCAATTCCACTTCTCAATTTTTGCCTCATTAGAGTTATCCTAGTGGGAATGGGTTGATCTCACTTAAGTGTTATATTTAATTCCATGCAACCTAGAACAATCTCAATTGACTCCTTCCAAACTTTAAAGTTTGTACCATTCAACATTGAGATTCCATTAATTAGAATAATGACATTACAAGTAGTAGCAATTGAAACTAAATAGAGAACAAGAAACAACCTATGTGAGCATGACAAACATAATAAATAAGACATGTTCAAGCAATTCATAATGGCAAATAAAAGACCCAAACAAGATATTTGGTACAACATTAATCCCCCATCTTTAAATGGTAAGAATTAATTGTAAGTGATACTCTTAACCTAATAATCATAAATTGGGGATAAGTTCTGTCAAACAACAATTGTCTTTGGACATTCTATTGCTCACATGAATAATAAATCCTTATAATTACCATACATTTACCAACTTAGGCACGTTATTATTTGGCTAAATTATGATTTCCTTTGGACCAACCACAATTTGCATAAAGAATTTCATGCTAATATCTATGTAAATTTAATCAAATTAATTTCCAAATTGAGGTTACTTAGCAACATATTCCTTCAACCAATTTAATTTAAAATACCTGACAAATTTAAATAATGGAAGGTCTTAAATCTGCCAAGCCAGGCCCAAGCATGCATAGGGCCACACTTAAGCATTAATGTCAATTTCTTATTTAGATCCTATTTTCAAACACATTAACAATAAACTAATGAGTTATATAATTTCATGAGGGGGAGATTTGTTAGGTATTAGGATCCTTTCTTAAGTGGAGAAAGGCACAAATGTGCAAGCCCACTTTATGTCTCACTTGTTTAAGTGGAGAAGGTTAGACTATGACACTACAAGAAAGTTTATTCCTAAGAGAGAACTACAAGCATCAAGAGAAAACAGAAGAGGAGAAAGCCAACTCAAATACTCATGAGGCAGTCACCATTGGATTAGGTTATAATTTTAACAAAAGGTTATGAACGTTTGATTCTACAATCTAAATGGTCATATTAATGATTGGTGGCCTATGGCGTGAGTTATTCTATTCACAAAGTAGCTCTATTTTTGGGGTGTTTCATATTTTTTTTGTTAGCTTTGTTGCTTTGGTAGTTGTTAGATCCTCTTGTGTACTTGATTGAGACTTTCTTGTACGTTTATTTGATCATAGTGGACCTATTTCTTCAATGTGGATGACCCATAGTTTTTATCTCTCACATGGAGAAGATTTTTCACGTTAAAAAATCTTAGTGTTTATTGTGCTAGTATCCCCCATCAAAGTGCATATAATTATACAAAAAATTCAAATTGCTTCATGGGCACCAAACTTTTTTAATCAAAAGTAGAAATTCAAAAAGAGTTTTAAAAATAGGATTAAGAACCATACATAAAAACCATTCAAGAAAACCTCATCCAAACATCTAACAATTGGAAAACTTGAATCCTAATAATTAAACAATAAGAACCTTCTTTAATACCATTTGTTGGAATTAAAAAGAAAACTTTCATTCTTATTAGCTTTATTCTTTATGCACAAGCCAAAATTCTATAGGCATACAACATATATAGAACAATACACCAAAGACCTTATGATCTACAACATATCAGATTATTAAGAATCAGAATAAATATCTAGATTCATAGTTATTTATTACTTGATCGATGTGGTAGACTTATTGTAATCATGAGCACGAACAAAAAGGTGGGTCTTATCGTTCTTTCTCAATTGAAACCTCTTGATTCCTCAATGAAACCTTCACAACTCTTCATATGGAGAGAAAAGAGACAATTGTGCGGCTTGGTATAAAGGAGACAATAACCAAGTTTCCTTATTTATTGACTCCACTAGGGTTTCCATTATATGTTAAAGTGAGCCAATAATGGTAGTATTTACTCATTATACTCATATCACATCATTTGATGATGGCTAACTTAATTAGATCACTTAAAATACAATTCACTAAATATAAATAGCTAATATAATTGTTATTAAAATATGAACACACCTTGGATAATATATATATATATATATATATATATATATATATATATATTTCTAAGAGAACAACATTTACTTTCCTTGTTTGATCGCTTGGTACTGGCAGGTCAATTGGAACGGTTGGAAGATGAAAAAGAAAGAAAAAAGGGGGTTGATGACATAATACAAACCGAATTGGATCTATTAACTGAAACCAACAGATTGCAAAGGTTGGAAGAAGAAAAAGAAAGAAAACCTGGGGCTAATGACATAATAGCAAGTGGATCAGATGTGTCAGGTGAAACCATAAAATTGCAATGCATGGAAGAAAAAAAAGAAAGAAAACATGGGGCTAATGACATAATAGAAAGTGGATCAGATGTATCAGCTGAAACCAAAAAAATCCAATCCATGGAAAAAGAAAAAGAAAGAAAACATGGGACTAATGACAAAAAAGAAAGTGAATTGGATGTAAACTATACAACATTTTTAGTTGCAGCAGGAAATGGCATAGCTGAAATGGTGAATGAAATTTTATCTCAAATTCCAAGTGTCATTCATGAGACTAGCTCACGGGAAGAAAATGTGCTGCTTGTCGCGGTGAAGAACAGGAAACCTCTTATAGTTGAGAATTTGAAAACGAAATTGCGGTCAAAACGAGAAGTTTGGAATGCCTTAACTCTGGGAGTAGATGAGGATGGGAAGACCATGTTGCACTTGGCAGCATATGCTCCAGAAGACGATAAGCCTTGGCAAATATCTGGTTCTGCCTTACAAATGATGTGGGACGTAAATTGGTTTCAGGTATACAGAAATGCATATATAATATTGAGTTTAATTTTCATGTACATGATAAAGATTCTTACACCATCTATTAATTAAAAAGTAACTTAAATAATAACTTTTAAAATAATTATTACAAAGATCATGTTACATCCATGATGACAATCTATTATTGGATTACAGAGAAAAGAGTAACAAAATAAGCTGAACTTCTCCTCACCCTAAATTTGGTGAAGAAAATTTGTCCATTATATTGAAACAAGTAATTATTTCATAACGTCACATATATATATATATATGCTGATGTTGATGGCTTGATATTTTTATAATTTATTTTATTTTACCTTGGAGCAGTATATTAAAAGCCTTGTGCCGCAACACTTTTATTTAAGTAGAAGCTATGCACACAAGCAAACCGCAATGGAAATCTTCAAGGAAAAACATAAAGAACTTAGAAAGGAGAGTAGCGAGTGGCTGAGGGAGACATCTGAATCTTGCTCTGTTGTGGCTGCGCTTGTTGCCGGTGTTTCCTTCGCTACAGCCAGCACCGTCCCTGGTGGCAACGATGATAATGGTATGCCTCATTTAGAAGGCAAGCCTGCATTCGATGCATTTGTTATTGCTTCCCTATTTGGACTTTGCTTCTCTGTCACTGGACTCATAATGTTCCTTACTATACTCACTTCTCGAAAGCTACACAGAGATTTTGGCAGCGGTTTGCCACTGAAACTTCTTCTTGGCTTAAGTTCTCTTTTCGTATCCATTGTTGCATTGCTTGTTTCTTTCTGCACCGGCCATTCTTTCCTGTTAAGTCACAAATACAAGAAGGTCATACTCCCCATTTATGCAGCCACTTTTTTTCCAATCACTATTTATGCCGTAGCACAGTTGCCACTCTACTTTGATCTTCTAGCAGCCATTTTAGTTAAGGTGCCAAAGCCAAGTGATGAAGGAGACAGTTTATAGCAGCTTCTACCATTTCATTGTTAGAGCTGTGCTGAATTCAGTGTGGTATTGCTATTAGATTCATGTAGTGATCATATCATGTCATCAGCTTCGGCAAATCTTTTTGATTTCTTGCTTTTCTAATTTATGTCACGTTTGTGTTTAAATAGAGAGTGTGGTGTGCATTTATGTAATAAACATATACTACGAGCTACGAAAAATAGCTTTTGAATTGTAGCAACCTCAAATAATCTGGATTTCAACTTTAAAGTTAATGCTGTGCTGTATGATTAATTTTTGTGTCACATTCACATGATATTATATAGCTGGGTTGGTCTGCAGCAGCAAGAGTACGGGGGAGTTTCTCGTTTAATCAAGAAATTCTTGAATTGTATTCCATTAGTTAGACCATTGTTACAAACAGTCTTTGGTCACAGCAGCCAGTTTGCAACTTCAATTTTTATTTTCCAAAAAAATGGAATAAATAAAACAAATAATAGAAATCTGCTAGACCCAAC
This sequence comes from Spatholobus suberectus, assembly GCA_004329165.1. Lineage (NCBI taxonomy): Eukaryota > Viridiplantae > Streptophyta > Magnoliopsida > Fabales > Fabaceae > Spatholobus > Spatholobus suberectus. The sequence goes on from CM014734.1 coordinate 71,602,314, forward strand.
AAATATTTGTTGCCTCGTTGCTGTTTTTTATTTTTTTTCCCAATTCTCCGGATCAATAAAATTTCTTCCTGCAGTATGGTTCCAATTAAGGTGATGGAGTTGGAAGTAAACTAAAATGAGTTAACGGCCTTCATGGCTTGAAATCTTGGCTCCTTTGGCTGGAACTTTAATGTAGCATAGAGCCTCATGTAATCCTCAAAGACAAATTTTGGGTATACTATGTCTGTCTCGTCTGCCTTCGTCTCCAACAATGCCGGTGCAGGGTAGATAATAGCATCACTGGCAGGGTTGTAGAATGAGGCTACGGACATTCTGGTCCCATCAGTTCGAGCAATCACACGATGCTCCACACTCTTGTATTTCCCATTGGTGATTACCTAAGATATTTAGACCAAAATGTTGGATGACAATTATTATAACTACAAGAGATGCGTTATTGAGTTATGCTTTAGAGCCATACAATTAGTGAAAGAAAAACGTACATACCTCAAGTTGGTCACCAAGGTTTACAACAATGGAATGGCGCATTGGGGGCACATCCACCCAATGGCCATCTTTGAGAAGCTGAAGGCCACTGACCTTGTCATCTTGCAAGAGAAGGATAATCCCACCCGCATCCGTATGGGCACGGAGACCCTTCACTAGCTCTGGCTTTGGGCACGGAGGGTAGTTTGCTACCTTTGTCCCAAAATTTGGACCCCTTGATCCATAAAACGCCTTCTTCAAATACCCCTTCTCTAGTCCAAGATTTTCACATATCAAGTCTAGCAACTCCTCCGCAAGTTTCTCCAATTTCTGTGCAAATTCCTTCATTGTTCCCCTGCATCATTAACTCATCTAGCTTAGACCATGTCATGGGTAGACAATGGTACGTATCACATTATCAATTTTATCACACAAAGCACACAGTTGAATGCAGCGTTGCTTTGTTACTTTTGGTGTTTTAAATCTTCATACATGCCATCAACAATATCAAAATACGTCATGCGTATGCATCTCATAGTTTTCAATTTATCTTACCGATACTCTTTGCTGAGATCAGGGATTTCAGATATGTTGGACGTTGGGAGGTGGCGCAAGAAGAAGGTGCTCTCCCAATCCATGTCCTTTACTTCAGCTTGGACACCCTCTAACCGCTTGCTTGCCACTGCCTCCTTGAACCTCTTCTCCATGCATTTCCGATAATGCTCTTTTGTTAACCTTTCCACACTATCCAACAGTTCATGGGGTATTCCATGATTCACCAACTACAATTCGGAAAGCAACATAATTAATATAGTTAAAATGAACAACATGAAGAAAATTTTGGGTTGCTAACTTGCAAATGCACAGATATATATTTGAGTATAACAACTTTGTTATCAGGGTTGTGGGGTACCTCAAAAAATCCCCAGTTCTGGCAAGCATCTTCAATCTGCTCCAGGGTTGCCTTCCTCTCCTCACCGTTGAGATTCTCCAAGTTGATCACGGGGAAGTTCTCCATATCTCGCACTTTTTCTTTCTTTGTTCTTATGAGAAATATTAATGCGTTTGTTTATGCATATTGGGATGCTACGTATGTGCCATTTATAGGAATGCAAAGAGTGCAGTGAGGGCATCAGGACAAGTAAAAGTCTCCCGTGTGCCTCATGAATCATGAGATGCATTTTACTTGGGCCAATTTATGCCACATGATCATTTTGCGTCGTTGAATTTTCTACTTTGGTATCGTTGGACTCGTCTGGAGGCGAACCCAACTTTCCTTGCATTTTCCCTTAAATTGTACTGTGGTGTTTCAGCATGTGGTTTCTTAGAACGTGGCACAAGCAAATTAATGAAGTTCTCAAATTTTGGCAGCATTTACGTAATGATGATTATTAATGAACGATATATGAAAGCGTGTGAACTCTTTATTCAGACAACTAATATATATTTTTCTAACAATATATTTACCATGGTATTATTGTATTTGGTACCCATAAAATTGATCTCGTTCTAAAATTGATTAGAACTGGTAACTTTCGATTTACAAGCATAAGAAAAATTTTCATTTTGTTTCGGGCCCAGGTTCTAAGATGTAATTGAATTTTAACATCTTTTAGTAATTGGATGCCATTAATTGAAAATTACCACTGGAAATTTCTTTTTTTGAAAAATAATTATTGATACCAATTTAGAAAAGGAAACAAGATATATAACTATCTGAAGTAGTTGTCTTTTTCTTTTCCTTTGACGACTTGACCAATTGGTGCCACCAAACAAAGATAAGTTGTAGTGTCCAACTGATGGGACATTTCTGGTTCGCATGTCCAAGTGAGTTTTTAAGACCGATGGGAATCCGTTGATTTTAGTCAGAATATCCGACTCATCGGGGTCTCTTCGGTCTTCGTCTTTATCGTAAAAGTAAATGGGTAAATTAGTATATGAAAATTGACACTTGTTGTTATTTTGGTCTTTAGATTTAATAAAATTCAGAAAAAGTCTCCTAAATTGAAAAAACATATTTATTTTAGTCTCTCTATTAAGTGAAGTCTATTATTTTTAATGAAAATATCATGTGACACAAGTATATGACACGTGACATACACATAGATGACACGTGACACACACGTGGGTGACAAGTATTATATGGGTGCCACGTGTTATATAAGTTAACTCAATATCACTTTAGTCTCTAAAATTGTAACACGATGTCACCTTAGTCCCTGAAATTATAACTCGATTTCACTTTAATCCCTAAATGTTGTTATAATTTTGTTTTAATCAAGTAATTGTGACTTGAATATTTACATGATAAAATAGATAATTAAGTTAATATTGTAAATAGGAAGACAAATATATTTAAATCATATATTATCTTCTCACTTTGATCTCTTCCATTCTCTTCTCTTCAAAGTAAAAAAATGAGAGTCTTTTCTCCTTTCTTCTCAATTTTTACAATTTTATCTAATCTTTCCCTTTTAGATAAATCAATGCCCATAATCTTTCTTATCACATTTTTAGTCTTCCTTTAATTATTCAGATAAAAAGTATAACATCATAAAAATTGTTTTCGATAAATAAAAGTAATAAATAGTTTAAAATAAAGAGAAAAATAAGATATAATCGTTAAGTAGGTTAATATAATTTATTGAAACAAAATAATATTGATATTCATTTGATGCATAAAATTAAGCATGAAATTGAATTTTGACCTTTAAATACCACTTTCTATGATATAATATTAAATATATTTTTCCTCCAACCAAAAATATTAATATATTTGTGTATTTTATTTTTGTAATTATTCAAATAAAAAATAGAACACCAAAGACATAAATAGTGTAATTTTTGGGAAATTAAAGTAATAAATATTTTTAAGATAAGAGAAAAATAAAGAATAATTGATAAGTGAAATAGTTATTAAAATAAGATTATAATGTGGAGAAATTAAAAACTTTGTTTTTATTTATAAATTATAAAACATATAAAAATCAATTAATAGTGAAAAACTCAAATTATTTATAGTATGTTGTTAAATATATTAGTCTTCCTATAAACAATATTAATTTGATTATTTATTTTATTGCAATTATTCAAATCAAAACTAGAACACCATAAACACTATAGTTTTTAAGAAATAAAAGTAGTAAATGTTTTTGAGAATAGAAAAAAAAAAGAAATAATTGATAAGTGAATTAATTATGAAAATAAAATAAAAATATAGAGAAATTAAAAACTTTTTTTATTTATGTATTTTAAAAATTAAATGAATGAAAGAGGAAAAAAAATGACAATTAGAAGCAGAGGTATAGCATACTTAAAATAAAAATACGATATTAAATACCAATTTTATAATATAATTTTAATATATTTGTTCTCCTATTTACAATATTAACTTGATTATCTACTTTATCATGTAAATATTCAAGTCAGAATTACTTAATTAAAAAAAATTATAATAATGTTTAAAGACTAAAGTGACATCAAGTTACAATTTCAAGGACTAAATCAACATTGTGTTACAATTTTAGGAACTAAATTAAGTAACATCGAATTACAATTTCAGGAGCTAAATTGACATCATGTTACAATTTTAGAGACTAAAATGACATCGAGTTAATCCATATGACATGTGACACTCATGTGTGCGTCACGTGTCATCCACATGTCATATAAGTGTGCTACGTGATACATTCGTTATAGATAATGGACTTCACTTAATAGATAGACTAAAATAGTATGTTTTTACAATTTCAAAAACTTTTTTTAAAATTTTATTAAATTCAGATGCTAAAGTGATAAAGTAACAATTTTAGGAATTAAATTGTCCATTTACTCTTATCGTACTCTTTTCTTGGCACAAAAAAATTGAATTTAGTCTCTTAAGTCCAACATGTAAATTGAATATTGTCTTTTAACTATGGGGAGCTGGAGGCTGCCACGGGTAAGCGCACTTTGTACGTAATTGTTGTGACACGTGTGGAAATAAACCAAGTAACAATGAAATAACATAAGACGATAGAAAAAGAAAGTGAAAGAAAAATTTATGTCGACCAAAATAGCGCCCTGTTCTAGTTATAGGTCCAAGTGGTAAGAAGGAAAAAAGAAGAAGTGAAAAATAGGGTAAATTAAAATAGAAAAAGTAAATAAAAGTAGATGAAAAATAAAATGAACATAAAAGTATTTGGTTTAAGAAAATAAATAAGAAATAAATAAATAAATAAATAAATAATAAAGTAGAAATAAATAATGAGTTTTTTTTATTCTTATTTCTTCTCTGCCAAATACAATCTCTATTTTATTTTTCACTTATATCGCTCCTCTTCTTCCTATTTTTTCTTCACCAAAAAAGGATTAGGTAGCGATCAAGTCAATTTATTTATTTTTTAATTTTTTTAAAAATAAATTAAGTTAAATATTTTTTTTAAAAATTAAGTAACTAATTTTTATAAAGAAAGGAAAAAATACTTTTAAAAAAATTAGTTCAAGAAACTTTTAGCAAAAATTGACTTCTCTTGTTTTTCTATTTCTTTTTTCTTTACTCTTTTTTGAGACATTTCTTTTAAATTAAAAAAAAGAAAAATATCAACAATTTCTACTTTATTTTTAAAGTTATTATTTTAAATTTTAATTTGAAAGTAACTTTTAATTGAAGAAAAAGTTAAACTAGAGTTGTCGTGTTCATGCCATTGCCCGTGGCTTCTCTAGACACTTCCTGTCAAAGTTAGATTTCTTCTTTCTTTCAAATGGGCATCATGTGGTGAAATTTGGCAAAATCGCAATAAATAAAATTATATTCAAACTAATTGTAAATGAACGTTAATGTGTGAGAGTCTAAATAAAAATGTTTTATAATTTTATGGAATAATTTATTTAAACTTTAATATATCGTATATGTAAACATATGACTAAGAATAAATCATAATTATAGAAAAATATTGATATTTTTTACTATTTAGTGAAAATCTTTTAGTTCGATCTTATCACTAATATGTAATTAATATAAAAAAAAAAAACCACAATTCTCAAGCTATTACTGCAACATATGAACAATTAAAAATATCCAATGCTCTTAAATCATTTGTCTTATTCACATCATAAGGTGAGAAGAAATATTATATATTAAAAATAAACTTTTTTTCCACTATTTTATTTTTTATCTTAACATAAAAATTTATTAGTTCATGTCAATTAGGGGAGATTCTTCTAGATCCCGCAAATTACTTTCATCCTTTTTTTTTTTTCAAATAAATAATGGAAATTTGATGTTTGTATCCTATCTCTTTAACTTTTATTTCCTTCCTCTTTATTTTTATAGAAACAAACAATGAATAGGTAAGTAACCTTCAATCTTTTGTGAAATGAAGAAACAAAAAGAAAAAAAAATCTAATTTTTTTTATTGAATTTGTTGGTGAAGAAGCAAGAAGAAGAATTACTCTTGCCCCTAAGGAAAGTTAATATAGTTTTGATGATTTAGCCTCTTAATGAGTGCAAAGTTGTAATGTGTGTTTATGTATGTGTGTGTGGTTGTGTATCTTGCATGATTTATCTTTATCCTTGATGGTTTGATGGTGATGAACTCAAAGTTTAAGACTTAAAGGGTTAACAAAGTGGAAACATGTTTTTATAAATCTAAAATTGAGTTTAAAGAAGAATAATTGAATAAAACATAGTTTTAAATTGATAGGAAGTGAAAGCTACATATTAAAGATTTAGAACAATTCAACCTTATGTTGAAGAACAATTTAATCGATTAAATTAGTTTTGTAATCGGTTAAACTCGTTTGAATTCACATAAACAGTGGAAATTTACATTGTTTTAACTAGTTACAGTGATATGTAATCAATTACATTTTTTTGTTTTAACTAGTTACAACATTATGTAATCAATTATTTCTACTGTAACTAGTTACATAATTCTATAATCAGTTACATATTATAAAGCTATTTTTGTCCTATGCGAAAATAACTAGTTACAAGGGTATGCAACTAGTTATTCCAGCAAAGAAGAAAATGAATGGATGCTGTTTTAACTAGTTATAAACGAAAATAACTAGTTAAACCCATTCAAACTTAATTTTCTAGATTTCAAATAACAAAATAACTAATTACGAGTCTAAATAACTAGTTATGGAATAAGAAAAAGCGCACAAGAAGGGGGGGGTTGAATTGTGCGTTTAAAAACTTTTCCGAAAAAGGTAGATCAATCTAAACCAAAACGTTTTTAAGCGTAGGGATAGAGAGAAGAAAACACAGAAAGCTTTATACTGATTCACTCAACCTGAGCTACGTCCAGTCCCTTCACCAAGAAGGTATCCACTAACCAACCTTAGGTTACAAGTATTGTTCGTAGCCTCTTCAGGCTTTACAAAGCAATCACCCTAGATTGCTCAACCCAAGTATTCTTTTACACTAAGCCTCTCCAGGCTTTCACAACACAACAAGTGTTTTAAAGAAAAGGAATTAACTCACGTAGTGAGGATTTGAAAGATTAAGCTCAAGATCTCTTTGAGGATCTTTACAAGATTTTGCCATCGTCCAATGGACGCTTCTATCATAGTATTCTAAAAGTCTACTTTGTTCTTTTCACAGACTTCGCCCTTTTCAATTAACTTCACTTCTGTTCACACTATCTTGTTTGCTTCTTCGTTGGTGCATGTATATATAGTCTTCAAGGGAAAAGATCTGTTGTAGAGGACTTTGACTCGCCTATGCAATGAGAAGCGTGCAAACAGTCTTTTCAGAAAGGTTAGGCATGACAGTTTTTAGACTTGCACTAAAAAGGAAGGTGCAAGACTGCGCTGGCGGTCTGTTCTTCTGAACATTCCTCATTTGTCTTGGCAGCTTGATAAGTTGACTTGCTTTATTTATTCTGCTGCGCTTTACACTAAAATGGTGTTGATGTTATTTAATGCTTCAAGCAAATTTGAACGTTAGTTCACAGAAGTAGTAATATGTCAATTACGAGAAAGATTTAGCATAAATAAAATTGACGTTCAAACTAAAAACTTAGCCATTTGAATAGGGATGGCAATGGGTAGGGTCTGGGTAGGGTACTATGGTACCTGTCCCCATACCCGCGTTTGAAAAAAATCCCCGTACCCGCCCCCATACCCGCGCGGGTAGCAACTTTAATCCCCATCCCCGTACCCGCTGGGTACCTATATACCCATACCCGTACCCGCTACCCGCACTTTACTTAAGTGTAGTGCCATGAAAAAAAAATTTGTAGCCTTAGGCGAAATTCAAAATTTAATTTAATACAGTTTGACAAATCTCATTTTACTTTTGTAGCAATTATGAAAGTATTGATCAAATTTTTATAATTAAGTTTTTTTTAATATTTCACTTTCAATATATAAAGGAAAATTCATTTAATCCATCCTTTAACATAGTTATTAACTAATAAAATTTGAATAATCTTACTTTTAAAAAATCTACATTTAACGATAAGAATAATTACAAGTATTTCAATAATATTTAGAAGCATGCGTACATTTGAAAAGAATAGAATCTTTTCATATAATTTATTTTTAAAGGAGTATAAATTATTTTTGATATTTAATTTATATACAATTGTAGTGCAAAACATTTTTACACAGACGTTTAATAAAATTTAATTATTTCATCATATTATCCCATTTATTAATATGATGCAGCAGTATAGTGAATTTCTAGCTTACATATATGTAAAAAAAATTTACAATAACAATGCATATAAATTAAACTCTTATTTTTGTTTATATTTCTTGCAATATCTTTTTTTTTTAATGAATCAAGATTTTTAATGTTTTAATACTCACTAGAACTTATTTTATATATATATATGTATATACATACATGTATATACATGTATACATGTATATACATATACATGTATACATGTATACATGTATACATGTATATACATGTATATATTTGTGTGTGTGTGCGGGTATGGGGCAGGTTGGGTACTATAGTACCCATACCCGCACCCATCCCCATTATATTTTGCGGGTAAATCCCCACCCCCGCCCCCATCCCCATTGAGCGGGTATTTACCCTACCCATTGCGGATATTTTTTGCGGGTACCCATAGGGTCTGGGTAGAATTGTCATCCCTACGTTTGAACATATGATCTTGGAGGCTTGTGTGAGTTTATTCATCGGGCAGTCGCCATCAGTTTGTTCACTGGTAGGTCTTTTTCGGCGAGTCTTCTGGACGGTCTTTTAATATGTCAACTGGACGGTTGTTAACCTGTTTGTAGGACGATCTTTAACACATCTACTGGACAGTCTTTAACTCGTCTACTGGACAGTCTTCTTAGCTGTGACGGGGTTAGTTTTTAAGCACATAATTAATCATTAATAAGTTTGTTATCTTCAAAACATTGAGAGATTAGACGTTTCTATGTCTTTGGTTCCAACAATCTCCCCCTTTTTGATGATGACAACCTTATTAATTGTTAATTTGCTAGAAAATAAAGAGGCACATAAAGAAGTTTTCGAAAGACTTACTATGCTCCCCCTGAGTCGAATACACCAAGTTTTTGTATACTTGAGACATAGGATATTATCATACCAAGCATCAAGTATATTATATATAAGAGATATAGGCAGAGCAATACTCGAAGTAAAGCAGATCAACTTATGTATTTTATTTAGATGTTCTGAGCATAAATTACAAGAACATATGCATCAATGAACATAAGAGATATGCAGCATAAACATAAAAACAGATGCTTTCTCCCCCTTTGTCATCAGCAAAAAAAAGAAAGAAATGAGTCGTCATCACAGTCACTGTGGCGGCGGCGGAGGAGGAGAAGGTTGAGAAGGATGGAGGAGGGCTTGTTGGTTTTGGAGAATTTGGTGAAGAAGAGTGAAAATGGGTTGAAGTTGGGTGGCAACATATTGTTGAACGGCGGGGTCAACAGAGGGAATTGATGAGGGTGCGGAAGGAGAGATAGGGAGGCTGGCGGAGGTTTGGGAGCCAGGAGTAGGCAGTGGGGGAGGTGTAGGAGAGGGTGGAAGAGCTTTAGAGAGGGGAGGAGGTGATTCCAGAAACTTTAGGTTTGGCACGGCAAGTTGGTATGGGCGAAGAGGAGTCCAAAGGTGTGGCAGTTGGAAGGTGTTGATGTGAGTAAGGGCAACAATCAGAGTGTAAAGAATAGAAATTTCTGTACCAAGGAGTGGACGTTGATCTGGTGGATGGACAAAGGCAGCTGAGGTGTCCGAAAAGTGAAAGACACGAGCTGGACGCTGCGTGAATTCACAGTTTGTGCCAGTTGGGATATCGGCCTTGTCGTCTGTTGAAACGCCATTGCTGGACGCTTCTTGTTCGCATAGAAACATATGTTGATGCCAGAAGCGTTCAGCATCGGTCTCGTCCATGTCTGTATGAAGACGCTGAGCTAAAAACCATTCATGGGAATGGGTTGGATGTTGTTGACACATAGCTCTGGTCGATAAAGGCAAGGATGGTGCCTTGGTCAGAATTTTCTTCTTCTTGCGGTTTTCATCAATGATTGGCAATCTTGGACAGACGCGGTCTGGTTGGATGCAGATGGATGTGGAAGATTGGATATGTTGGGATGGAGGAATGAACAGCTGATACTTCAGGAATGTTGAGCCTTTAAGAGTGTTACAGAACATATGCTCAAAGACAGATGGAAAAAATCCATCTTCCTCCGGATCTATAGGCCGAAACTTCAACTCTGCAGGTCGTAGATGAATGATCCGTTCGTCTTTTGGTCTTCTTTGTTGTAGAGCTTTCGCGGTGTCTTCGACTGGAAGCACTCTGTGTTGAAGTACTCCAAGAGGATAAGCATTTATGTGCCAAGCTCGTACAACTTGAGGATACTTCCGTCTGATAAATCGCTTCAGTGGCAAATGTTCAATGGCTCTAGGAGGTAGTGCCAGATATTCTTCCGACGGCTAATAGACATAGTCGTCCATGTACTTATCCATGATGATCGGAGAGTAATCAAAATCACAGTCTGGTTCGGGAAGCTCTGGACGCAGAATCATGGCATTGTCGTCCAGGAAGTTTTGGGAATTTCCTTCAACAAACAGTAGGGGCCAATTCTGTTTGGTTTATGCCAAGGTTTCTGAAAAAGGGGTAAGGAAGGGGATGATGGTTGAGGAAGGAGATGATTTAGGAGGTTTAATGGAGAGGTAAGTTTTTGGGATACCGGGAGTAGGAATGGTGCAGGTATAACCTTCATCACCAGGCAGCAACATTTTTGGTTCAGGTGTGGTTTGTGTTTCGGTTTGTGGTTGGGTAAGAAGTTCATATGGTTCAATAATGATAGATTCTATAAAATCATTTTCAGGTTCATCAGCAGCAGCAGGAGAGGAAATCTTACGTTTCTTAGACTGTGCTTCCCCTGTCAGTGTGTCTGCTGGTCGTTTGGGTGAGGTAGAAGGTTGGGATTGTGGTTGAACATGAATAACAACCATGGCAGCTTTCTATTTCTTGACAAGCTTACCAATCGGCTCATCGTCTTCGTCATCAGCGACGATGATCAACTGTCTCTTAGCAGGAAGTATAGTTGGTGCAACAGAAGGAGTAGATGTAGCAAAAGGAGCAACTGCCAATGGAGCTTAAGGTCGTTGGGTCTTGGACCTTGTAGCTCTAGTTACTTGCGCCTTGGACGACCTTTTTCTGGTGGACGGTCTAGCAGCAATTGGATTCTCAAACAGTACCTTGTCGTCCATAGGTGCAGCATGCTGGATGATTGGCGCTACTGTTTGTAGAGGTGTCATCTCAACGGGTTCTTCTTTGACGTCCACGAGTTTGGACGTGGTCTCCAAAGGCTTCAACATGAACCCAGCCTTCATCTGTGCAACATTGTTGCGTCCAAACGGCAGTTGTGTGAATCTATGGCCACCACCCAGAATCCGAATCTTGTTTTACTCCCCAAGAGAGAGTGTGAAGAAAGCATGAAATACTTGTTGTTGCCAGAAGATTCTGTTAAGAAGAGCGGCATAGGTAATCTGGTCGTGCTCTCCGCGTCCTCTCATGGTCTTGAAGATGTTACTCACGATGAGGTGCGGCAAGTTGAACTGTTGACCAGTGATCATGTGGAACAACGCAAACCGGTGCAGGAAGGTAACGCTGTCCTTAAACCCAGCCTTGTGAAGAATTCCCTTGTTTAGAAGCTGTTGGAATATCTTCCCTTCCTTCGTCAGTTTGCTGTACTCGATTGGGCCTTGTCCTTCGGGACCTATTAGTGCAGCATCAACTGTGTCATATCCTCCAAAACTGTCTTCCCAGCCGTTTTTGATACAGGACCCAGCCCCCTCACAGCCAATGGCTTGGGCGACTGAGCCTAGGTCCAGTGTGACCTTAACTTCCAGAGCGGTTCCAGTGATGTCCGTTTTTGAGAAAACGGCAGAGTTCCAGAACTGTCGGATGAGTTCTGGGTATATGATTTCATTCAAGTAGAAGTAGTTGAGGATTCCACATCTGAGCAGGTTATCCTTTATATTCACCCCCATGTCGTCAAGAGCTTGGATGTCGAAGCGGCTTTTGATGAGAACAACAGCCCTGTCTAGGCTCTCCACACGAGCCACGACCTTTGCAGCAGGACCAGCCTTTTCAGTTGCCATATCTGAGAGCTTGAAGAAAGGTTAGGGTTTGAGAAGTTGAGGGAGTTCAGATGGATTTGAGAGAAGGTGAGTATTTTGTTTGGGTTAGAGTGTATATGAAGAAACCGAAGAGTTTTTTCTTTTGGCGGTTCTTACACTTTCGAAGAGAAAGGTGATGTGTAATAAATGCTGGGTCAGGCGCTTACATTTCTCGAGGTTGGTTGTACGGTGCATGAGTGACTCAGACCAACAAGAAAGCATTTATTTCAAATCATTTTCAGAGAAAACATGATTAGGTACGGATAAGGATGCACACACACACAAATAAAGGCAGTTAAAAAAAATGTAAGTGGACGATGAAATATTGGACGCTTATGAAAAACATTTGACGATCAAGACATGTTGAATAAAACTAATCACTTATAAATTCCATTCCTAGAAGATCTCGAATGTGGATGAGTTTATCTTCAGGAAGGGGTTTTGTAAATATATCTGCCAATTGATTTTCAGTGTTAATAAATTGAATATTGACAACTCCCTTCTGAACAAAATCTCTTATAAAGTGATGTTTTATTTCAATGTGCTTTGCCCTAGAATGCAAGATAGGATTTTTTGACAGATTTATAGCAGCAGTGTTATCACAGAAGATAGGAATGTTACTCTCATATATACTGTAGTCTTCTAACTGATGCTTGATCCATAAGAGTTGTGAGCAACAGGACGCAGCTGAGACATACTCTACTTTCGCTGTGGACAAGGCAATCGTCCCTTGTCTTTTGCTCGTCCAGGAGACTAGATTCCCACCAATGAGGTGACATCCTCCGCTGGTGCTTTTGCGTTCTACTCTATCTCCCGCATAGTCATCATCGCAAAAACCAACCAATCTGTATTCTTTGTTTGACTTAAAATATAAACCAAGATTAGTGGTTCTTTTTAAATACCTAAAGATTCTCTTAACTGCTGTTAAATGAGTTTCTCTAGGATCAGACTGAAATCGAGCACATAGACATACACTGAACATAATGTCAGGTCTGGATGCTGTAAGATATAAAAGGGATCCAATCATACCTCGGTATGTAGATTGATCTACCTTTTTAGAAGTGTCGTCCAGGCTAAGTATGGATGATGAATGCATGGGTGTACTCATTTCTTTTGCATCGTCCATCTTATACTTTTTGAGAAGTTCGTTGACATATTTTGTTTGATGTATGAAAATGCCGTTTCCAGTCTGCTTTATTTGCAATCCCAAGAAGAACTTTAATTCTCTCATCATACTCATCTCAAATTCTACAGTCATAATCTTAGAAAAGTCCTTGCATAAAGAGTCATTAGTAGCACCAAATATAATGTCGTCTACATATATTTGTGCAATAATAAAATGTGATTTGACGTCTTTGCGAAAGAGAGTGGTATTTACTTTTCCTCTAAAGAAACCATTTTCTAAAAGAAAAGAAATTAGCTTTTCATACCAAGCTTTTGAGGCTTGTTTAAGTCCATACAAAGCCTTTTTAGTTTGAAAACATGTTTGGGAAAAGTATCACACTCAAAACCAAGAGGTTGTTTCACATAGACTTCCTCGTTTATTATGCCATTTAAGAATGCACTTTTTACATCCATTTGATAGAGCTGCATATTTTTATGAGCAGCAAAGGAAAGTAATATGCGAATAGCTTCTAATCTAGCTACTGGTGCAAAAGTTTCGGTAAAGTCTATACCTTCTTGTTGAGAGTAGCCTTGAGCTACAAGTCTTGCTTTATTTCTTACCACGTTGCCAACTTCATCAAGCTTATTACGGAATACCCACTTTGTTCCAATGATAGACTTGTCCTTAGGTGCAGGAACTAGCATCCAGACATCATTCCTTTCGAATTGACTAAGTTTGTCCTTCATGGCGCTAATCCAGCCATCGTTCAGGAGAGCTTCGTCCACTGTCTTTGGTTCTAGTTGAGAAATCAGGGCAGTTTGGGCTTGCTCCTTGAAGGTCGATCTTGTCCTAACATGGTCTTAACGTTTCCAAGAATTTGATTATCTGGATGATAGGTCTTCATTTGCCAAAAGCGTCCAGTTGGTTCTTTTTCCTCTGCTTTTGGATCGCCCATCAGATCTCTGGACGCTGAAGGTCTGGCATCGTCCAGCTTCATATCTGCAAAAGAATCGTCTAGCTCTGATGTTTCATTATCAGGCTTGTTGTCATTGAACTTAACGTGGATGGCTTCTTCAACTGCTAAGGTTCTAGAGTTGTAAACTCTATAAGCCTTGGATGTTTTAGAATAGCCTAACAGTATTCCATCATCACACTTCGAATCAAACTTACCAAGGTTGTCCTTAGTGTTTAGAATGAAACATTGACATCCAAAGGGATGAAGATATGATATGTTGGGTTTTCGTCCTTTCCACAGTTCATAGGGAGTCTTTTTCAGAAAAGGTCTTACATAAATTCTATTTTGTAAATAACATGCAATGTTTACGGCTTCAGCCCAGAAGTGCTTGGGGGTTGAGTTATCGTTTAACATGGTTCTAGCCATTTCTTGCAATGACCGGTTCTTTCTCTCTACACCATTTTGTTGTGGTGTTCGTGGTACAGAGAAGTTGTGGAGAATTCCGTTCTCCTCACAGAACCCTTGAAAACTTTCATTTTCAAACTCTCCTCCATGATCACTTCTTGTTGAAGCTATACAAACACCTTTTTCATTTTGTATCCTTTTGCAGAAAATAGAAAAGATTCTATAAGAATCATCCTTGTGTTTTAAGAACATAACCCATGTCCATCTAGAGTAGTCGTCCACTACAACTAGTCCATATCGTTTTCCATTTAGGGAGGTTGTTCTAGTTGGACCAAACAAGTCAATATGTAATAGCTCAAGAGGTCTAGATGTGGAAACAGTATTTTTTGATTCAAAAGAGCTTTTTACTTGTTTCCGCTTTTGACATGCATCACAAAGAATATCAGACTTGTAAGCAAGATTTGGAAGTCCTCTTACGAGGTTATGCTTATATAGCTTTGAGATTAATCTCAAGGTTGCATGTCCAAGCTTCTTGTGCCAAATCCATTGATTTTCTTTGATGGATACTAGACAAGATACATTTTGATTTGTGAGGTCAACTAGATCTATCTTATAAAGATTGCTTTGCCTCTTGGCAAAGAATAATATGGATCCATCTAGATTCTTGACAGTACATTTGTCTTTGTCAAAGGAGACATTGTGTCCACTGTCACATAATTGACTTATGCTCAGTAGATTGTGTCTGAGACCTTCAACATATAAAACATTTTCAATAGAGGGAAAGGAATGCTTACCGATTGTTCCTATACCTGTGATTTTTTCCTTCTAGTTTCCTCCAAAGGTGACCCACCCACCATTCTTGGGTTGTAGGCTTTGGAACATACACCTTTCTCCCGTCATGTGCCGTGAGCAACCACTGTCCCGGTACCATGACTGGGGTCTTCTTTCTTTGTCAAGCAAATCTGCAACAGGTATTATCATAGACTTAGGTAGCCAAATGGACTTAGGTCCTTTTCTGTTAGTTCTGAAGGCATTGGACGCCTTCTTTGTTGGACGATATCTACAATGTGTTGATTCATGCCCATTCTTTCCACATATTTTACAAAAGGTTATATTTTTACCAAGATTGTGGTTTTCTTCTTTAACAAAACCAAGTCCAGATTTGTCATGAGGACTTCTTCTATATGATAGGATTTTATCTAGATTTTTAGTACCATTGACAAATTTAGACAAACTTTCTTTTAGATGAGTGACTTCTTTTTGAAGTTCTAGGACTTCACGAGAAGATGTCTCCTCTGAAATATGTTTAGTTTTCAAAACTTCATTTTCTTTCAAAACATTTTTATACTCTTTGTGGAGCAAATTGAAATCTTTTGTTATTTTTGAAAATTTCCTTTTCAGTTCTCTATATCCTACTGAAAGAGTTGAAGAGTTGGCAAGCAAGTCATTATAAGCTTCTTGTAAAGAAATTAAATTGTCGAAGTTTACCTCTTCGTCTTGCTCATTGTCTGAGCTATCAGAGCTGGTTCCTGCCATGAGACACAGGTTGGCTTCTTCTTCTCCTTCTTCATCTAATGAAGATAGGTCCATGTCTTCCCAGGTAGCCATGAGACCCTTTTTCTTGAAAAATGTCCTCTTTTTGTCTTTCTGTAGACTAGGACATTCAGCTCTGAAGTGTCTAGGTTGTTTACATTCATAGCATACTGAAGGACCTTTTTCTTTAGGAGTTCTGTTAAACTTCTTTGTGAAGTTTTTAGCTCTTGAACCTCCTTTCTTCCTCCACATAGCCTGTATTTTCCTTGAGATGAAGGATATCTCATCCTCATCAGAGTCATCCTTCTCAAATTCTTCCTCGGAGGATTCTTCCACGTTTAGTGCCTTGGACACTGATTCTCTGGGTGGACGCTGGACGCTTAGAGCAATGGACTTCTTCTTTTGTCCTTCGTCTTGTTTCAGCTCCAGTTCGTGAACTTTAAGAGTTCCAAGTAACTCTTCTATTGAGAGTGCTGTTAGATCCTTGGAAGCTCTTAAGGCTGTAACCTGCAGTCTCCATTGCCTAGGCAAACTTCTCAAGATTTTGTCAATGTGATCATAATTATCATAGGTTTTGCCTAAGGACCTTAGGTTTTTTATTATGGTTTGAAATCTACCAAACATAAGTTCGATGGTTTCATTTTCTTCCATAGTAAAGAGTTCATATTGTCTTACGAGTAAGCTCAATTTGGACCTCTTTACTTGTGAGGTGCCCTCGTAGGCAAGAGCGAGGGTGTCCTACATTTTCTTAGCACTTTTTAGACTGTGTACCTTTTCATATTCAGATTCTGATAGGGCACACATCATAGCATTTTTAGCTTTTGAGTTTAGAAGATACCTCTGTTTGTGAGATTCTGTCCATTGACTTCTTGGGAGTTCTACTCCATCATGGTCAAGGGGCAGGTAGTTGCCAGTTTCTCCTACGTCCCACATGTCTATGTGACATGCATCAAAGAATGCTATCATTCTTTGCTTCCAGTAATCGTAGTTCTGACCTTTGAAAAGAGGCGGTCTGTTAACTGCTTGTCCTTCATTCTCCATGAGTGATCAGGATAGTTTTTACCCCTGCAGTGTTAGATGCTCAACCCCAAGAGGCTGAGATCTGATACCAATTGAAATAAGAAAAAGCGCACAAGAAGGGGGGTTGAATTGTGCGTTTAAAAACTTTTTTGAAAAAGGTAGATCAGTCTAAACCAAAACGTTTTTAAGCGTAGGGATAGAGAGAAGAAAACACAGAAAGCTGTATACTGGTTCACTTAACCTGAGCTACGTCCAGTCCCTTCACCCAAAAGGTATCCACTAACCAACCTTAGGTTACAAGTATTGTTCGTGGCCTCTTCAGGCTTTACAAAGCAATCACCCTAGATTGCTCAACCCAAGTATTCTTTTACACTAAGCCTCTCTAGGCTTTCACAACACAACAAGTGTTTTAAAGAAAAGGAATTAACTCACGTAGTGAGGATTTGAAAGATTAAGCTCAAGATCTCTTTGAGGATCTTTACAATATTTTGCTATCGTCCAGTGGATGCTTCTATCAGAGTATTCTAAAAGTCTACTTTGTTCTTTTCACAGACTTCTTCTTTTTCAATTAACTTCACTTCTGTTCACACTATCTTGTTTGCTTCTTCGTTGGTGCATGTCTATATAGTCTTCAAGCGAAAAGATCCGTTGTAGAGGACTTTGACTCGTCTATGCAATGAGAAGCGTGCAAACAGTCTTTTCAGAAAGGTTAGGCATGACAGTTTTTAGACTTGCACTAAAAAGGAAGGTGCAGGACTGCACTGGCGGTCTGTTCTTCTGAACATTCCTCATTTGTCTTGGCAGCTTGATAAGTTGACTTGCTTTATTTATTCTGCTGCGCTTTACACTAAAATGGTGTTGATGTTATTTAATGCTTCAAGCAAATTTGAACGTTAGTTCACAGAAGTAGTAATATGTCAATTACGAGAAAGATTTAGCATAAATAAAATTGACGTTCAAACTAAAAACTTAGCCGTTTGAACATATGATCTTGGAGGCTTGTGTGAGTTTATTCATTGGACAGTTGCCATTAGTTTGTTCACTGGTAGGTCTTTTTCGGCGAGTCTTCTGGATGGTCTTTTAATATGTCAACTGGACGGTTGTTAACCTGTCTGTAGGACGATCTTTAACACGTCTACTGGACGGTCTTTAACTCGTCTACTGGACGGTCTTCTTAGTTGTGACGGGGTTAGTTTTTAAGCACATAATTAATCATTAATAAGTTTGTTATCTTCAAAACATTGAGAGATTAGATGTTTCTATGTCTTTGGTTCCAACAAGTTATTCTAGTGAATTCTCTATATAAAGTGAAGCTTAATGAGTCTTTCAATACAACTTCACTTTTCTAAATTTGAGTGAGAGCTTTTCTAGAGAGAATTCATATTACTCTTTTTCTTCATTACAAGTTTTAGATCAAAAATCAAAGAGCTCATATGCATCAACCTTGAGTATAAAGAAAAGTCTTTTCTTGGGTAAAGTTTGATTGATTCTTTATTGTTTTTCATCTATCACAAACCAAGGTGATATCTAACCTTCTTTTAATTTGATTTTCGTTCTTGAGAGGGTGTCTTTCATATCTTTCTTGTGGTAGGGTTCCACAAGAAAGGATTCAAATCTTTCTTGATAGGGTTCAAGAAAATTGATTGTGTGGTTTGTTTGATTGTAATTCTTATGTTTGTGCATAGTATTTGTAAACATTTGAATTACTTAGTGATAACACCAATCAGTTTGATTAGAAATTGGATGTAAACCACAATGGTGGTGATTGAACCAGTATAAATCTTGTTTCCTTTTTTTCTTTCCTCTACTCTCTTGCTAGCATATTGAATCTTGATCACTTGCATTTAAAATCATGAGGCTCTCTGCATAGAAAAGTTCAAGATAAATTGATCTAATTCTATTTCATTCATATAACCAAATCAATAAGATTCAAAGTTTTTGAAAAATCTAATTATTCACTATTGAAAGGAAATTGGGGATTTTTGAAATTTTTAAAAGATCCAATTCACCCTCCTTCTTGGATCTAGCCCTTAGTTTTAATAGTTGGTTTTATTCTTTATTGGAAAAGAATGTCAGCAATGCTTTTTGTGCTTTGATGATGTCATAATTTGTGAAATCAATGCACAGTTAGAAAACATTTTGATTTTTTTTTTGGTTATAGAAAACATTTTGATTTAAAAGTGTGCTTTATAGGACACTCCTCAATTAGTTGATGAATTTAGTCTTTGAATATTTTGATATAACACCAAATCTCCTCCTCCATATAAAATATATATTCATTAGGGGTGGAAATAAGTCAGGCCGCCTATTAGAAGCCTATGGCCTGGCCTACATAAGGCCTGGCCTGGCTCATTTATTAAAAAGGCTAGACTTAGGCTTTGCAAAAAGCCTATTTAGATAAAAAAGACCAAGCCTTAGGCGTTAAAAAAGCCTATTAAGCCTAGCAGGGTGGCCTATATATATATATATATATATATATATATATATATATATATATATATATATATATATATATATATATATATATATATATATATATATAATAAATATTATTATATTATATATTCATAATTATATATAATACATATATTGCATATAATAATATACAAGAATATGTAATTTCTAATAGGCTTTTTTAGTTCAATAAGCCTTTTTAGACCAATAGACTTACTTAGGCCAATAAGCTTGTCAGCCTTTTTACAGGCCTTATAAGAAAATAGGCTTTCAAGAAGGTTTACAAGTCAGGCCAGGCTTTTATGTAGGCCAGGTCCAGGCCTTAAAAAAAAGCCTATAATAGGTAAATAGGCCAAACTCGGGCTTTATATTTTTAATGAAGGTCAAGCTCAGGCCTACGAAAGCCTGGCCTGGCCTGGCCTATTTCCACCCCTATTCTTCATGCTCATGTCCATTTTTTTAATATGTGGCAACAAATCAGCAGTCTATCATTTTGGTTGGAGTAGGATTGTGAACACCCAATTTTATCCGGGTAATTATAACTTAAGATAAATAAATAAATAGGGTAATAATAATAATAATAATAATTGGGTTAAGCATATTTATCTTTTATTCTTGTTAGACTAAAAGTGTCTTAGTCTGTAATTTTATTTATTTTTTTGTTAAAATAAAAGTTTTAAGTCCATGACCATACATATTCATTCATAATGATATTTTAAGAGTTCATCATGATCATGGAAAATAAATATAAAATAAAGAATAATAAATAATAGGAACAGAAGAGTCAGGAAAGGAGACAGTTGCAAAACTAATATTAAATATTGGGGTCATAAATGGAGAAAGGGAAGATGAAGAGGGGGGAAACTGTTACAAAGTGGTAATAGATTTTGGGCTTATAAATAGGGAAAAAAGAGGGCTGAAGGAGGGATCATGGAAACAAGGAGGAGGAATTAGTGGTTAGAAAAGCTAAAGGGGGCTAAATTGAGAGAGAAGGAAGAAGAGAGGCCACACTACTGATTTGGAAGAAGAAGAAGAGGAGGAGGGAGATTCTGTTGCTAAGAGAGCTACGGAGGTATTCCAATTACTCTGTTATTAACTATGGTTATATAGAACTTTTTGATTCTTTATAGCTTGCTTGAATGCTTGTTTGCTCTGCACAAGTTTATTCCATTCATGCACCATAGCAATGTCTCTGTTCTCTTTTAATATTTGTTGCTGAAACTATGAATATCCAAGATTGTGCTTGTTCTGATAATTGAATTTCATTGGATTGAGAGGTGAAATACGGCAATTCTGTTCTGACCAAATCCATAGCAGTAGTATCCATATTTTGTAATTTACACCACCTGTTTTCATACAGTAATGAACTAGTTTTAGATTTCCTCTTAAAAAGAACAAAAATCTATAAGTACATTAATTTTAGTTTTTTTTTTCCTTTTCAAAATCACCACACAATACAGAAGCACATACACACCATTTTTTGTTCTGGCACATACTAATAACTCATTCATATACTTAAAAAATTTTAGGCACCGAAGCCACAGCTCTAATTCACACACATATATGCCCATTCACAATATTTTCAAACTAAATTTAGATCCTATTTTGAGCATAAGGCATATTCACTACCATGATTGATTCAACCTCAAGCTGTTGACATAGACACCTTTAGGATCCCCGCACCAAGTTTGCGTCACAGAGCGAGCACACAAAAATTTTACCTATGCGAAATAATGAATACCACAGTCCTTGTGAGTCAGAGTAGCTATAGTAAGGGGAATGAACAAACAAGCGTTTCCAACAAGATGACGAAGAATTATTAACCAAATTAATTAATTAAAAAAAAATTAATTAAGAAAAAGAAAGAGAATAAAAATTTTTCCAATCACGGTCCGTATCTCGAACCTTCGCCAACCACCATCGCTTCCGTGATGCCAAGACACGAGATTCCTATACAACCACCGCGCAAGTAGCCGTCGATTACTAGCTTCGGTCATCACGCAAAAGCGTACAGCTGCCATGCGTTGTCTTCGTTTTACCTTCGTCGCTCCTATAAAGGCGCTCCCACCAAAGATTAAGAGAACATGGTGATTTTCTCCTGTGCCGCCACCCGCATCTGGGAGCTCCCTTGTGAATTTAGAGAAGCTAAACTTGGGGCAAAGGGTGTGAGAAGCCAAAAGGAGTATACCCCCTTCTTTTCAATCTGTCACGGGTTTAGATTGACTTGGCCCGTAATTCGTTTTTATTAAAGGAAGAAGAGTTTTCTTTTATGAATATTGGGCTGAAAACGAAAACGAAAACGAGAAAGGGGTCATTGTTTTTTTTTTTGCCAGAATAATAAATCAAGAACACATACCCCTTTTAACGTAAATTTGATTCACGTTTCTTTCTAAAGGTAATAATAAAATAAAGTAATGTTTCTTTCTAAAAGAATTTGATGAAGCATATATCTCCTTTGTCTCAGGCATTGCATTTCTTTTTTTTTTTCTCTTTATATATATACGTTTTTTAAAAATAATAATAATAATAATAATAAATAAAAAATAAAAATGGATTAATAATTTATTAGTTAACGTTTCTTTTTTTTTTATAAAATAAAAGTGAAGATTTAGTAATTATTCATGTTGAGTCTAGGATCCACTTGAATGACATAAGAATTTATCTAAAATTTAAGTTTAATTAATAATTTGTTAATTACTTCTTTGTTTAAAAATAAAATAAAAAAAAGTAGATATAGTAATATTTCATGTTGGGCCTATGGTCTATTTGAATATCACAAAAATGTGAATTTTGTGATTTTTTCATGTTGGGTCTAGGATCCATTTGAATATCACTAAGGCTTTATATAAAGTTTAAATTTAATTAACATTTTTTTAAATATAAATTTTGTGATTTTTTCATGTTGGGTCTAGAACCCACTTGAATATCACAAAATATTATGTAGAGCTTTTTAAAGAGTATTCCGCATCTGTTAGGGCGCCTATCGTTGTGGATGATACTCTATAAAAGCTTGAGGTTTAATTTCTTTATAATAATAATAAATACGTAAATAACAACATCATCTCACAAAAATGATTTTCTACCAAAGAACTACGTGAGTCTGATTTCCTCACTGCACCGGAGGATACGTAGGAGCAGGAGCTCACTCCTGTCGATCTCAAAAACCATAAAAATAAAATAGTAATAATAAGATTTTTTTTTAATAAAATAAATCTATAATTTAAATAAAAATATAAAAATATATAGGATCAATAATTTTATAAGCAAGAGGATAAGACAGTTAATATTTTCACACATCAAGTAAAAAGGGTAACCGTTTTTATAACGGACGTCATAGGGTGCTAACACCTTCCCTATGCGTAATTGACTCCTGAATCGAATCTGTGGTTCAAGACCATTTTTAGGGTTTTTCCATGTTTTCCTTTAATAAATTATGGTGGCGGCTCCTCTGATTTTTTAATATTATTTTCGCCATCTTGTTGTGACTTCGGTTGCGACAGCTGGCGACTCTACTGGGGAAAGTCTTAGAGGGTCAAGCCTATTTTAACTTGGTGTGTGAATTTTTGATTGTCTTCCTTTTGCTTGTATTATTATTATTGTTTCTATTGTTGTTTTGGTTGTTTATGTTGATAATCATTGAACCTTAGGATAGATGACCATGTATATTATATTTGTGTGTTATTTGAGTTGGGTAGTTTTAAATCATCACACACTGCACTTACACTTCTTCACACACATTTTGAGAGTTGGGTCCTATACCCGGACCTGAGTGTAGCCTAGGGAGTGGAGGTCGAATGATTGCCATGTTGAGTTTAGTACTTGCTTGGCTATTATGAAAACCTCATCTAGAGTTTGCTTCTTCATGAATATCCCACATCTGTTAGGTCGCCTATCGTTGTGGTTTGATATTTTGGAGAAGACTTCAGCTCTAGAGGCCTGTGAGATTGTCTAGAGATACCCACCGAGGTTATCACATATTAGTAGACCCATAGATCCATGCTCCTTCATTAAGGAAAAACTTATCTAGGACACAATGGGAGTGTATTTTCTTCTTAATGATAAGACATAATCATCATTAGAAATAAAATAGGATATATTTTTTTAAAATTGAAGGAGAAAGTTATGATTAAGCAAAAAAAAAAGAGAAAATAAAAAATAACCTTATTTTCAAGATTGATTATAAAAACTAACATGTCATTACATACATTTGCATTCCTCTTTATCTCATTTATTTATATTTTATTTAATTAGGCTGCTGGAAGTTTGTGGGTTTTTAAAGCTCAATATGGGATCAAATCAAGCATCTGTGTTTTTGAAAAAGTCCATATTTGTGAAGGTCAAAAAGCCGAATGTGGGTAGTTTAAAGGCTTTGGGTCAGTTGATGAAGAAATCACAACGTAGGATGTTCTCCAATAGATATGGGAATATCCTTGACCTAGCAGAGATAGACGTGCCAGAAGAAGCTATTGTGGCTTTGGTCCAGTATTATGACCCTCCTCTTAGGTGTTTCACCTTTCGAGACTTTCAGATGGCCCCTACATTGGAGGAGTTTGAGCAAATTTTGGGGTGTTCGTTAGATAAGAAAAAGGTGTATTTGTGTTCAGGGCATTATCCTACTCTGGCGAAAGTTGCTGCTATTTTGAGAGTTCAAGAGCAAGAATTGATAAGCAGAAGACAGAATAGGAATGGTACTGAGGGGTTTCCGAAGTCATATCTAGAGGACAGGGCCCGTTCCTTAGCAACAGCCGAAGACTGGGAGGTTTTTATGGATGTATTGGCCCTTATTCTGTATGGGATGATTCTTTTTCCTAATATTGATGGTTTCATAGATTTTACTGCGATTGATGCGTTCCTTGCCTTCAAAAATAGGGGTGAAAGTCCTGTGGTTGCTGTATTGGCTGATGTTTATTACACACTTAATTTCAGTTACGAAAAGAGGGGCAAACGAATCTTGTGCTGCTTACCCGCCTTGTATGTTTGGATGGTGACTCACATTTTCAACCACGGATGTAAAACTGTTTGTCCCATTGAGGATTTCTACATGTGTCGCAACAAGGTTAATGTAGATTGGAGCTCTTACTTAGCAAGCTTGGATGAAAAGACTGTTAGATGGTATCCAAAATGGAGGGAAGTGGAGGAGATGATTTGGCAATGCGGAGATTTCCCTAATGTGCCCCTTATAGGAACGAGAGGATGTATTAATTATAATCCGATTTTAGCTCAGAGGCAATTTGGTCATCCTATCCATGCACCGCCATCAGAATCCGCACTAACCCCTTTGGTGCTTTATAGCATGGGCCCAGGAAGTGTTGAGATGTTGGAAAAAATTTACCTGGCTTGGAAAAAGATCATCAAGAAAGGAAAGGAGAGCAGGGCAAAAAGTCACGACACTCAAGGTAGCTATTATCAGTGGTTGAAAGACCGAGTTCAGGAGGTTAAGTTACCATTTCAGAATGTCAGTCCAATTACCGAGGAGGAAATGATGGAATCGCAAGCAGAAAGTGAAGAGATCAAAGAATTGAAAACGGCTTTGGGAAAAATGGAAGCTGAGAAAAATAGGCTACAAGAGGAGATGAAAGGGGTCCGCAAAGAATGCGAGAAGCTACAACAAGAAAATATTTTCAAGGCCCAGTCTTTTGAAAAAATGGCAAAGAGGGCCAGACTGGAGGAAGAAAGTAAAGAAAGATATCAAAGTTCGCTGAAAGGTGCAAGCAACGAATTAAGACTGAGGGGGCAAGAGCGGAGTCAAGCTTTGGCTGAAAATAGACGTTTGAAGGGAATGTTAAGGACTATCAAAATGGCTCATGAGAATGAACAAGAACAGTTGGAAGAGGCAAGGCAGAGTTTGAAGAAGATTGTAAAAGAGTATGAAGAAAGAATTATGAAAGAGAGACAAGAGCTGGCGACTGTATATCAAGACGCTCTGAGGAAGGAACAAGGAAAAGTAAGAGAGAAAGAAAAGGAGCTGGAAGAGAAGCAAGCAGTCATCCAAGATTTGCATGATCAGGGAGTTTTATGGAGGCACCGATTTGCTACCACATTAAGAGGTGGTCAACACCTCCCTCGTCTGCTAGATAAAGCTCAATGCGTGGCGGATCCATTTTCTACTCCTCCAGAGATCCGTGATCTTTTTGAATATTGTGAACACATGATAGAGCTAATGAAGGAGATAATTAGGCGTCGTTGATATGTAACTCACAATGTCTTTGCCTCTTTGAAAGGCATTCATGTAATAAATTGTGAGTTGAAATAAATAAAAAGCAATATGACTTTGTTTTGGTCCCATACTACTGTATATTATTCTTACCCACAAACTTCCAGTGTCCTGGTAAATAAAATAGACAAATAATAAAACAATAGGCAAAAGTAACAATGTTAAAATCAAAAAGGCAATCATTAAATAAATAATAATAAATAAATAAATCCACAAAAAAAAAAACATATTTTTCTGCACACTTATACCATTTTTTTTTTTTTTCAAGAGAGAAATAACCTTTCAAAACGAGGAAATCAACATTGCGGCACCCTTATAGGACCCGTGCTAAAGTAAAGATCATGGAAGATTTGGAACAAGCTCAAGAATCAATGAGGTCTGACCTAAATCAACTGAAAGAGCAAATGGCTCAGATAATGGAAGCGCTGAAGTCCTTAAAGAGTACTGAAGGAAATAATTCTGCAGAGAATACAGATGGAACCCTTCTTTATCCTCCTGGTTTCTACCCTATGCCAGGGCATTCACAAGGGATTAATGTTCAAGGAAATATGGCAAATGCTGCAATATACCCTCCTCAAGAGTTTCAGTCTCAACATTTTCCACCATATGGTCTGCCTCCTAATTACACACCACCAGTCATCACCAACCCACCAAATACTGACCTTGTTACCCAGTCCCAAACAAATATCCGTGAACCACTTCAGGTTTCATTACCTTTTCCCACCTATACACCAGCCAACCGAACAACCCACATTATGGATGGAAACGCAGTTGAGATACCTGTCACTGCAGATTCCCAGAATATTGTTCGACCTCAGGCCTTGCAATTTGTTACGGAGGAAAACTCTCATGTTATGCACTCAACCCATACCGCTATGCCAAGGGCATCAGCTGAGAATCTTAAGGCTAAGGAAAAGTTTGATATCTTGGAAGAAAGGCTTAGAGCTATAGAGGGAGGAGGAAGTTATGGTTTTGGAGACGCTGTTGGGCTTTGTCTTGTCCCAGATGTCGTGATACCACCAAAATTTAAAGTCCCAGAGTTTGAAAAGTATCGAGGAATCACTTGCCCCAAAAGTCATCTGACAATGTACTGCCGAAAGATGGCTTCCCATGCCTATGATGACAAGTTACTGATACACTTTTTCCAAGATAGCCTGGCTGGGGTAGCACTAAACTGGTATATGCATCTTGAGCCTGCTCATATACGCTCCTGGAAAGACTTAGCAGATGCCTTCCTTAGGCAATATAAATATAATATTGACATGGCTCCAGATAGGTTGCAACTTCAGAACATGGTAAAGAGGGATACAGAAACCTTCAAAGAGTATGCTCAAAGATGGAGAGAAGTGGCAGCACAAGTAGAACCGCCTTTGACTGATAGGGAGATGGTGGCGATGTTTATTAACACTCTGCAAGCCCCATTTTATGATCGTTTGATAAGCAGCGTTTCCTCAAATTTCTCCGATATGGTTATAATTGGGGAGAGAGTGGAAAGCGGCTTAAGAAGTGGGAAGATTGTACAAGGATCAGCTACAATTTCAAATGTGAAAAAGGCCCCAGTTAATTCGGCAAAGAAAAAAGAAGGAGATGCTCACGCAGTAGCCTCAACACTGGCTTGGCCTAACTACGTACCTATCCACCAGGGACAAACCTACCGCTCTCCTGTAACACAATACCCCTATGTCGCCAATGTTGTACCCCCACAGTACCCTCAACCCTATTATTCAGGGATACCCTCTCAAATACCACCCACTCACCAGACACAACCCGCCTCAACTACACCACAACCCAACCAAACATGGAAGCAAAACACCAGCCAAAATGCTAATCAGAAGAAGGAAAAGAAGTTCGTAACTTTCACTCCTCTTCCCATAACCTATACAGAACTATTGCTATATCTCCTTAACAATGCCTTGGTCGCTATCACTCCTCTGAAGCCTATTGAACCACCTTATCCAAAAGGGTATGATCCGAATGCAAAGTGCGATTATCATGGCGGGGCCCCTGGACATTCTACTGATAAGTGTATAGCTCTTAAGTATAAGGTTCAAGGCCTTATTGATGCAGGTTGGTTGAGTTTCAAAGAAGATAACCCGAATGTTGGAGATAATCCCCTTCCAGGACATGGGAAGTCTTCAGTGAATGTACTTGATGATGGTGATGGTTATCGATTGGTAAAAGAAGAAAGAGAAGTCAAGACCTCAAGGCAATTCATTTTTGAAGAATTATGTAAGCTTGGTATGATTCAAGGAAAATATGAAGAAGTGGAGATGTGTGGCATGCATCCGGGGAAACAACATTCTATTGAGAGGTGTCAAGAGTTCAGACAGTTGCTTCAAAGACTGATGGACACAAACCAAGTACAAGTTGGTTATAGGGGAGAAACAAAAGAAGTAGCTATGATGCAGTCAAATGAGAAACAAGGGATGATGGCTCCAAAACCCCTGGTAATTCATTTCAGCATAAATGCTTCTACACAGACATCTCAAGGCCCAAAGCCTATCATTGTTCAGACACCAGTGCCTTTTCGTATAAAAGCAACAAAGCTGTTCCTTGGAAATATGATGCAGAAGTGAGAGAGGGTAAGCAGAAAGATGAACAATGGAACAGCAGTAGTGTTGAAAATTCTGCAATTACTAATATTTCAGGAATCGGGGGCATAACTCGAAGCGGTCGTTTGTATTCACCGCCAGAATTGAAAAAAGCACTAAGTAATAAAGAGAAAGAAGGAGAGGTTCTAAAAGAAAAAGAAAAAGAGTTGGAGAAAGAGGGAACAATAAAAGAAAAGAATCAAGAGAAGAAAGAAGTGACAGATGGAGAAGCACGGGAATTCCTTAGGTTCATTCAACAAAGTGATTACAAGGTGATAGAACAACTGAATCGTATGCCAGCTAGGATATCTCTCTTAGGATTGCTGATGCATTCAGAGGCACATAGGAAGCTATTATTGAAAATTTTGAATGAAGCTCACGTAGCACATGATATATCCCTGGACCAGTTTGGGAGCATAGTCAATAATATCACTGCCAACAACCATTTAACTTTTACAGATGACGAAATTCCTAGTGAAGGACGAGGGCATAATAAAGCCCTCCACATTTCAGTCAAATGCATGGACCATATGATAGCCCGAGTGCTTATTGATAATGGTTCTTCATTGAATGTTATGCCAAAGACCACTTTAGAAAAGCTGCCTTGTGAGGGGATTTATATGAAACCTAGTGCCATAGTAGTACGGGCCTTTGATGGCAGTCGAAGAGAAGTGATGGGAGAGGTTGAGTTGCCATTTCAGATCGGTCCCTGTATATTCCAAATAACCTTCCAGGTTATGGACATTGTACCTGCATATAGTTGTCTGTTAGGACGACCATGGATACATTCAGCAGGGGTTATTCCCTCTACCCTACACCAAAAGCTGAAGTTTGTGATGGATGACAAACTGGTGATCATAATGGGGGAAGAAGATTTACTTGTGAGTGGACCATCATCCACACGATACATTGAAGCTGCTGAGGAGGCATTAGAGTCCTCTTTTCAAACTCTGGAGATTGTTGGCACAGCATATGTTGAATCTATTCCTTTGAAGCCCCAATTACCCAACACAGCTTTGATGATGGCTAAGGTCATGTTGAGTAAGATATCTGAGCAGGGAATTGGTCCAGGAAAGAATGGAGGAGGGTCTACAGTCTTATTGGAAGTTCCTGAGAAGAAAGGAAGGTATGGGTTGGGATATAAGCCAACTAAAGCAGATAAAAAAAGAATGTGGGAAGACAGAAAAGAAAGAAACCTGGCTCGATTGGAGGGGCGAGAGCCAAGGGTAGGAAGGGTTCCTATTTGTGATATTCGTGAAAGTTTTCAGAGTGCAGGATGGGTGAATTTTGATCAAGTGGCCGCAGTTGAAGATGATCTTACTGTTGAGTGTGCTAATTTCGTGTACCCGTGCACTGTAGATCGGGAACTTAAAAATTGGGAAATCTCTGAGCTTCCTACCATCTTTAGTAATGATTCCATGTAATTTTCATATACAAATCCTAAGGCTCTGCCCAAGGCCTTAAGATCTTTGTATGGGCTCACATGTTTCTTTCCAGTATTAATAAAAATTTCTTTTTACTAATTTTCTCCCTCATGACTTTTATTTTATATTAAATAATGCAGATCCAAAAGTGAATCTTATGGGAAAGATAGTGTTGAAACTGTGATGTACAATTTTGATTGCCCTATAAACCATGCAGACGAGGGTGATGAAGATAGTTGGGAATTGTCCCCAGAATTGTTGAGGCTGATGGAAAAGGAGACTAGAGAGATAAAACCATATCAGGAGTCCACTAAAGTGATAAATTTGGGGAATAAGGAAATAAAAAAGAAGTAAAGATTGGTACTAGCATGAAAGTTGAAACACAGAAAGATCTTATTGATTTGTTGCACAAGTTTGTAGATGTCTTTGCCTGGTCTTACCACGAAATGCCAGGATTGGATGTTAGTATTGTTCAGCATATGTTACCATTAAAGTCTGAATGTCCTCCTATCAAGCAAAAGTTAAGAAGAATGAAGCCTGAAATGTCCTTAAAAATCAAAGAAGAAGTAAAGAAGCAATTTGATGCTGGTTTCTTGGCAGTAGCAAAATATCCAGAATGGGTTGCAAACATTGTCCCAGTACCGAAGAAGGATGGAAAGGTTCGTATGTGTGTCGATTATAGGGATTTGAATAGGGCCAGCCCCAAAGATAATTTCCCGCTTCCACATATTGACGTGCTAGTAGACAATACAGCCCAATTTGCCTTGTTTTCTTTTATGGATGGATTTTCTGGCTATAATCAGATTAAAATGGCACCCGAGGATATGGAAAAGACCACCTTCATTACTCTGTGGGGAACCTTTGTTATAAGGTAATGCCATTTGGACTTAAAAATGCTGGGGCAACATATCAGAGGGCAATGGTGACCTTATTTCATGATATGATGCATAGGGAGATTGAGGTCTATGTAGATGATATGATTGCAAAATCAAGAAGTGAGGAGGAGCATTTGGTTAATTTACGAAAGTTGTTTGAGCGGTTGAGGAAGTATAAGCTTAGGTTGAACCCAGCTAAATGTACGTTCGGAGTAAAATCAGGAAAGTTGCTCGGCTTCATTGTTAACGAGAAGGGAATAGAGGTTGACCCAGATAAAGTGCAAGCAATTCTTGAAATGCCAGAACCTCACACAGAGAAAGAAGTTCGCGGATTTTTGGGAAGGTTAAACTACATTGCTAGATTCATCTCCCAATTAACTGCCACTTGTGAACCTTTGTTTAAGCTGTTAAGAAAAAGTCAAGCTGTTGAGTGGAATGAAGATTGTCAAGCAGCCTTTGAGAAGATTAAGCAATACTTGCAAAATCCTCCAATCTTGGTTCCGCCAACTCCTGGAAGGCCTCTCATTTTGTATTTGACAGTGCTCGATGAGTCAATGGGATGTGTTTTAGGTCAGCATGATGAGTCAGGGAAAAAAGAGCATGCTATTTACTATCTAAGTAAGAAGTTCACTAGTTGTGAAGCGAAATACTCTTCACTTGAGAAAACTTGTTGTGCCCTAGCATGGGCCGCTCATCGTTTGAGGCAGTATATGTTGAGTCATACAACTTGGTTGGTGTCCAAAATGGATCCAATCAAGTATATTTTCGAAAAACCTGCTCTCACAGGAAGGATTGCTCGGTGGCAGGTTTTATTATCAGAATATGATATTATATATGTCACACAAAAAGCAATTAAGGGAAGCGTTTTGGCAGAATACTTAGCTCATCAGCCCATTGAGGACTATCAGCCGATGCAACCAGAGTTTCCGGATGAAGAAATACTAACTCTCTTTAATCAAGAAAGTGAAGTTAGAGAAAAATGGATTTTGTGGTTTGATGGTGCTTCCAATGCACTAGGACATGGGATAGGAGCTGTGCTGATCTCTCCACAGAACCAACATATTCCGTTGACAGCCAGGCTATGTTTTGATTGTACGAATAATATAGCAGAATATGAAGCATGTGTTATGGGGATTCAAGCGGCCCTCGAATCGAAAGCCAAAATTCTAGAGGTATATGGAGACTCTGCTTTGGTTATTCATCAGTTACGTGGTGAATGGGAGACTCGTGATCATAAATTAGTCCCTTATCAAACCTATATTAAAGGGTTAATTGAGCACTTTGAAGACATAACTTTCCATCACATCCCTCGTGAAGAGAATCAGTTGGCTGATGCTTTAGCCACCTTATCATCAATGTTTGAATTAGATCAGGAGGGAAGCATGCCCCTTATAAAAATACAAAGCCATGATCAGCCAGCATATTGTCATCTCATAGAAGAGTCAGATGGAAAGCCTTGGTATTTTGATATCAAGCACTATCTTAAAGATAAAGAATATCCACCAGGTGCTTCTAATAATGACAAAAGAACATTGAGAAGGCTTGCAATGAGTTTCTTCTTAAATGAGGATGTACTTTATAAAAGGAATCATGATATAGTGCTCCTCAGATGTGTTGATGCAAAAGAAGCAGAGCAGATACTTAAAGAAGTTCATGAAGGCTCTTTCGGAACTCATGCCAATGGGCATGCTATGGCTAGGAAGATATTAAGGGCTGGATACTATTGGCTGACTATGGAGAATGATTGTTACAGCTATGTGAGAAAGTGTCACAAATGCCAAACCTACGCTGACCATATTCACGCTCCGCCAGGACCTTTGAATGTCTTGACAGCACCATGGCCGTTCTCGATGTGGGGGATAGATGTCATTGGAGTTATTGAACCAAAAGCATCTAATGGACACCGCTTTATATTGGTTGCAATTGATTATTTTACTAAGTGGATTGAGGCTGCTTCTTATGCTAGTATAACTAGGAATGTGGTGGTAAAATTCATAAAGAGAGAGTTGATTTGTCGATATGGATTGCCAAGTAGAATCATCACCGATAACGCCACTAATTTAAACAATAAAATGATGAAGGAGTTATGTGAAGATTTCAAGATTCAACACCATAACTCTGCCCCTTATCGTCCAATGATGAATGGAGCAGTTGAGGCAGCTAACAAGAACATTAAAAAGATTATTCAGAAAATGGTGGTCACATATAGAGACTGGCATGAAATGCTTCCCTTTGCATTGCATGGATACCGCACTTCTGTGCGCACATCAACTGGGGCAACCCCGTTTTCATTAGTATATGGAATGGAGGCAGTACTCCCTGTTGAGGTAGAAATTCCCTCACTGAGGGTGTTGATGGAAACTGAATTGGAAGAAGCAGAATGGGTTCAGGCTCGTCTTGATCAGTTAAATCTTATTGAAGGAAAAAGGTTGGCTGCTATATGTCATGGTCAGTTATATCAGAGAAGGATGAAAAAAGCTTACGAGAAAAAGGTTCGTCCTCGAGAATTTCAAGAAGGGGAGTTGGTATTGAAGAAAATCTTGCCAATCCAAAAAGATCATCGAGGAAAATGGACTCCAAATTATGAAGGGCCTTATGTAGTAAAAAAAGCTTTCTCTGGCGGGGCTTTAATTCTTATCAAAATGGATGGAGAAGAGTTACCGCTGCCGGTTAATTCTGATTCAGTCAGGAAATATTATGCCTGAAATTTGGGGGCAGTTTATACTATTAGGAGTTGAATTCTTCACTTTCAATTTCCAGGATTCAGTAGGATCTGCTATTATTCTCTTTATCCTTTTATGAATTTACACTGGAATGTAAAATGTGTATTTGAATCATGACATGGAATCTTGCCAAGATGTTTGTTTCAATCCTCCAATGCACGTCCTTAAGGGTCCGCAAATAATAAATAATAGTAAAAGGATAAAATAAAATATTTGTAAATGAAATATTTTAAAAAAAAATGATGAAAAGGAAATTAGCTTCCAAATTGATTATTTTCCCGAATAAGTGAAGCTGGTAAATTCATGGAATCTCGGCCATTTCTTGGGAAAGGAAATACGAAAGCAAAAAAAAAAAAGAAAAAAAGAGTGATAATAAAGGTGAATTCAGATATTCTTGTGGTATAATCATTTAATTGAGAAAGACAAAGACATGAGACATATAGATCAAGATCATTTCTTTTAAGGCATTCTTCCATCAAACTCACCTTGCTTCCTTTTCTCTCATTTCCTACTTCCATAATAGATTTGAAATGATTCCAAGTTCTCAACATAAAGGAAATGAACATTTTAAGAGTTTTCTTTACATATTGGGGCAAATTTTCACAATCTAAACAAGTTTTGAGAGCTAGAAAAAGTTAAATAAAGTCTGTTAGGCCGAAAACTCGTAAAGGGCGGTCTAAACAAAAGTTAGGACAAAAAAAATATATATATATCTAAATATATATATATATATATAAAATAAAAAAAAATAAAAAATAAATGCCTGATGTCTATTGAATTTTTGTTTTAAAATTAAATTTTTGGAAATAAAGCAGTCAGGATTTGAAATGATGTATGGCTATGTTTCTTTATCCAAAATATATATATATATATATATATATATATATATATAATATAATAATAATCATCATCCTTTGCCACCCTTTTTGAGCCTAAAAAATAAAATTTTCTTTCAAATCATCCTAAACAAGGATCAACCCTACACTTGGGGGTCAATATAAAATTTGCATCAAGGCCACTAGTCTCAAGGTAATAAGGAAGAAACAAAGACAAAAAGGAAAAAAGAAAATAATGAAAAATGAATGATAAAGAAGGAAAAAGTGTGACAAATAATATTGAAAAGTCATGACCAATAAAGTATGATACAAAAAGAATATAAAAGGAAAAGCAAAAGAATGGAAAGAATGAGGCCATTGATGCGAAAGTCTAAGGAAAGATCCTTGTTTCAATAACCTTCAAACACTTATTTGGGCCTTATTTATCCTTCATTTCATAACCCTTTTAACCCTGGCCACGTTACAAGCCTAATAAAGTCCATAACTGATTAAAGAATGGCTGCTCAGATTTCCTTGAATTTAATTTTAACACAAAAATAAAGTCATACTTTTGATCATCAGTGTTTGTTAAAAAAAAAAAAAAAAAAGAGAAAAAAAAAAGAGAAAAAAAGAAGATAAAAATAGATAAAAAGAAAAAAAAGAAAGAAGAAAGAAAATAAAAAGCTCTCAAGGTTATATATCCATAAATAGATTAATGCTAAAAGTCTCTTAAAATGGGGCAGTTTGTATGATTATTTTTTTGCTTCATAATCCACATTGAGGCAATCCTCCTCGTCTTTTTATAGTCTATGCTTCCCTTTCATATAATAAAGCATGAATAACCACCACATGTGTCACCTATACTCGTTCAAGCAGTAGTAGTAATCTTACTATTACATCACCAAAATTTAATTACGCAATTCATTTTCTCCCTTTTTGTTCTCCAGTCCACCACAATATGGGGAAGGTCCTATGTTTCTTAGACCTGGACACTCGCTGTACGTTTCACCAATTAATCAATTTTCTCAAACCTTTGACCATCTTGTACCTTAAAGTGGAGGAATGCATCAAAAGAAATGACATAAACTGATAAATTTCTCAATTAAAGGATTTAAGCTACAAAGGATCCATTTGTCTGTTGTGAGGAAAGGTTGGAAAGCCAGATTAGCAGATAAAAATAAAACTAATGACATTAAGGGCAAAGAGAATTGAGTGATTAATCCAAACTCGAAACGAGATTTCATGAACCTACTTCTATGGCAAGGAAAACAAATAATTTGGGGAAATATTTTCCTTTCCACAAAAGAAAAAAAAGGTTGTTTTTTAAATTTCATTGGTGCTCATACCCTCTCTTCTTAAATTCTACGGGTGCTCGCGTCCTCAGTTTTTAAATTTCATGGGTGCTCGTACCCTCTTTGCTTAAATTCTGCGAGTGCTCGTGCCTTCTGTTTTTTAAAAATTTCATGGGTGCTCGTACCCTCTTTTCTTAAATTTCACAGGTGCTCGTGCCCTCGGTTTTTAAATTTCACGGGTGCTTGTACCCTCTTTACTTAAATTCCACGGGTGCTCGTGCCCTTTGTTTTTAAAATTTCATGGGTGTTCGTACCCTCTTTTCTTAAATTTTACGGGTGCTCGTGCCCTTTGTTTTTAAACTCCACAGGTGCTCGTACCCTCTTTGCTTAAATTCTGCGGGTGCTTGTGCCCTCTGTTTTTTTTGTTTTTTAAATTTCATTGGTGCTCGTACCCTCTTTTCTTAAATTTCACAGGCGCTCGTGCCCTTTGTTTTTTAAAATCCACGGGTGCTCGTGCCCTTTGTTTTTAAATTTCTCAGGTGCTTGTGCCCTCTGTTTTTCGATTTCTCGAGGCTCACGCCTTCAGTTTTTTTTCAATTTCTTTGGGTGGTTTACTCTCTTTCTTTTAAATCTCTAGAAAATTCATACCTTTTGTTGTTTTGAAACCCGAATAAAATTGGAGTTCATGTCTTTACTTATTTTCTACTACGATAATATGAAAATATTCAGTTTTTCATATTATCTAGTAGAAACTAAGTAAAGAGGGGCAGCTGTGAACACCCAATTTTATCCGGGTAATTATAACTTAAGATAAATAAATAAATAGGGTAATAATAATAATAATAATAATTGGGTTAAGCATATTTATCTTTTATTCTTGTTAGACTAAAAGTGTCCTAGTCTGTAATTTTATTTATTTTTTTGTTAAAATAAAAGTTTTAAGTCCATGACCATACATATTCATTCATAATGATATTTTAAGAGTTCATCATGATCATGGAAAATAAATATAAAATAAAGAATAATAAATAATAGGAACAGAAGAGTCAGGAAAGGAGACAGTTGCAAAACTAATATTAAATATTGGGGTCATAAATGGAGAAAGGGAAGATGAAGAGGGGGGAAACTGTTACAAAGTGGTAATAGATTTTGGGCTTATAAATAGGGAAAAAAGAGGGCTGAAGGAGGGATCATGGAAACAAGGAGGAGGAATTAGTGGTTAGAAAAGCTAAAGGGGGGCTAAATTGAGAGAGAAGGAAGAAGAGAGGCCACACTACTGATTTGGAAGAAGAAGAAGAAGAGGAGGGAGATTCTGTTGCTAAGAGAGCTACGGAGGTATTCCAATTACTCTGTTATTAACTATGGTTATATAGAACTTTTTGATTCTTTATAGCTTGCTTGAATGCTTGTTTGCTCTGCACAAGTTTATTCCATTCATGCACCATAGCAATGTCTCTGTTCTCTTTTAATATTTGTTGCTGAAACTATGAATATCCAAGATTGTGCTTGTTCTGATAATTGAATTTCATTGGATTGAGAGGTGAAATACGGCAATTCTGTTCTGACCAAATCCATAGCAGTAGTATCCATATTTTGTAATTTACACCACCTGTTTTCATACAGTAATGAACTAGTTTTAGATTTCCTCTTAAAAAGAACAAAAATCTATAAGTACATTAATTTTAGTTTTTTTTTCCTTTTCAAAATCACCACACAATACAGAAGCACATACACACCATTTTTTGTTCTGGCACATACTAATAACTCATTCATATACTTAAAAAATTTTAGGCACCGAAGCCACAGCTCTAATTCACACACATATATGCCCATTCACAATATTTTCAAACTAAATTTAGATCCTATTTTGAGCATAAGGCATATTCACTACCATGATTGATTCAACCTCAAGCTGTTGACATAGACACCTTTAGGATCCCCGCACCAAGTTTGCGTCACAGAGCGAGCACACAAAAATTTTACCTATGCGAAATAATGAATACCACAGTCCTTGTGAGTCAGAGTAGCTATAGTAAGGGGAATGAACAAACAAGCGTTTCCAACAAGATGACGAAGAATTATTAACCAAATTAATTAATTAAAAAAAAATTAATTAAGAAAAAGAAAGAGAATAAAAATTTTTCCAATCACGGTCCGTATCTCGAACCTTCGCCAACCACCATCGCTTCCGTGATGCCAAGACACGAGATTCCTATACAACCACCGCGCAAGTAGCCGTCGATTACTAGCTTCGGTCATCACGCAAAAGCGTACAGCTGCCATGCGTTGTCTTCGTTTTACCTTCGTCGCTCCTATAAAGGCGCTCCCACCAAAGATTAAGAGAACATGGTGATTTTCTCCTGTGCCGCCACCGCATCTGGGAGCTCCCTTGTGAATTTAGAGAAGCTAAACTTGGGGCAAAGGGTGTGAGAAGCCAAAAGGAGTATACCCCCTTCTTTTCAATCTGTCACGGGTTTAGATTGACTTGGCCCGTAATTCGTTTTTATTAAAGGAAGAAGAGTTTTCTTTTATGAATATTGGGCTGAAAACGAAAACGAAAACGAGAAAGGGGTCATTGTTTTTTTTTTTGCCAGAATAATAAATCAAGAACACATACCCCTTTTAACGTAAATTTGATTCACGTTTCTTTCTAAAGGTAATAATAAAATAAAGTAATGTTTCTTTCTAAAAGAATTTGATGAAGCATATATCTCCTTTGTCTCAGGCATTGCATTTCTTTTTTTTTTCTCTTTATATATATACGTTTTTTAAAAATAATAATAATAATAATAATAAATAAAAAATAAAAATGGATTAATAATTTATTAGTTAACGTTTCTTTTTTTTTTATAAAATAAAAGTGAAGATTTAGTAATTATTCATGTTGAGTCTAGGATCCACTTGAATGACATAAGAATTTATCTAAAATTTAAGTTTAATTAATAATTTGTTAATTACTTCTTTGTTTAAAAATAAAATAAAAAAAAGTAGATATAGTAATATTTCATGTTGGGCCTATGGTCTATTTGAATATCACAAAAATGTGAATTTTGTGATTTTTTCATGTTGGGTCTAGGATCCATTTGAATATCACTAAGGCTTTATATAAAGTTTAAATTTAATTAACATTTTTTTAAATATAAATTTTGTGATTTTTTCATGTTGGGTCTAGAACCCACTTGAATATCACAAAATATTATGTAGAGCTTTTTAAAGAGTATTCCGCATCTGTTAGGGCGCCTATCGTTGTGGATGATACTCTATAAAAGCTTGAGGTTTAATTTCTTTATAATAATAATAAATACGTAAATAACAACATCATCTCACAAAAATGATTTTCTA
This sequence comes from Spatholobus suberectus, assembly GCA_004329165.1. Classification (NCBI taxonomy): domain Eukaryota; kingdom Viridiplantae; phylum Streptophyta; class Magnoliopsida; order Fabales; family Fabaceae; genus Spatholobus; species Spatholobus suberectus. The sequence continues at coordinate 71,641,132 of CM014734.1, forward strand.
CCAAAGAACTACGTGAGTCTGATTTCCTCACTGCACCGGAGGATACGTAGGAGCAGGAGCTCACTCCTGTCGATCTCAAAAACCATAAAAATAAAATAGTAATAATAAGATTTTTTTTTAATAAAATAAATCTATAATTTAAATAAAAATATAAAAAATATATAGGATCAATAATTTTATAAGCAAGAGGATAAGACAGTTAATATTTTCACACATCAAGTAAAAAGGGTAACCGTTTTTATAACGGACGTCATAGGGTGCTAACACCTTCCCTATGCGTAATTGACTCCCGAATCGAATCTGTGGTTCAAGACCATTTTTAGGGTTTTTCCATGTTTTCCTTTAATAAATTATGGTGGCGGCTCCTCTGATTTTTTAATATTATTTTCGCCATCTTGTTGTGACTTCGGTTGCGACAAGGATCAAAGTCAAGCTTGGATAATAAGGGAGGTTAATTAACTACAAAAATTAAAGTTACTCAATAATATATATACATCAAATTTTATATAAAATATCTATAATTACATGTTCCAAAATGTTAATTACATTGGTAATCTATCAAAATGTTAATAAAAAATATATTTATAGATAATATAAACTAAACATCTTCATTTTAAAGACCTAAAATTACAAATACCAATTATCAGTTTCGTATAATACAAAGAACTTTCATGAATTTATAATAAAAATTGATTTTTGCATTAACCATAAATTTTTAGAAAAATATCTTATTAATTATATTCTAAAAATCTACTAAATCAGAATGAATTTTGTTACTCACAAGATATCTTTTACAACAATAGTAGCCTACCAACAACTTGCTTTCAAATTGTTGGAAAGTAGAAGAATAGGAATATTGTGTCCTAACAATAACCACTACCTTTAAAGCAAATTTCGATGGGTCTGGTGTAACCTGATATCCAATTTGTTTCCCCAAAGTTTACATAACGATGTATTTGGACCCACACACTCTAGGCCAAAAGCACGTTGGTGTCTCACAAACAATATCCAGAAAAACAAAGACAAAGGGAGAAAACAAAAAGAATATACGAAGAAGTGATAGGAACAAATAATATTTTTGGTGCGTCTCAAAACACAAATGGTTAATCCCGTATATGATGTTCGTAGTTGGTAAGTTTGTCCATTGACAAAGGTTAATAAATAATTTTTAATTATTCTCAATTCATTTATAATCAAATCAATATAATGGAAAGTCTAATAAAGCCATTTAATTGTAAATATAATTATTTATAACCTTTAAATAACAATAACGGATAATAAAATGAAAAGATTGATAAAAGGAAAATAAATGATATTCGAAATTTGTCTACAATGAAAACTATAAAAGCTAAATATAATATTTATCAAAAAATATGAAACAGTGCCATTTTCTTCACAAAGAAGACTATAATATGACAATATAATATGGTTTAAATATTTTTTAGTCCCTATAATATATCACTTTTTTTGTTTTGGCTCTTGAAAATGGTCCTTGAAAAAATTATTTTTTATGTTGGTACTTGTTATTTTATTTTAGCCTTAATAATATATCTATGTTTTCATTTTAATCCCTATAATGTTTTGTTCATTTTGAGTTAGACCCTTTGAAAAATAAAATGGTAGCGACTATATAAAAATAAATTATTCACATATTACAAGGACAAAAAAATAATATATTATAAGTACTAAAACAAAATAACAATGACCAAAATTAAAAAGAAATTTTATAGGGACCATTTAAAAAAAATAATTTTATAAGTACCAAAATTAAAAAAAATAGTATATTACAGGGATCAAAAATATATTTAAGCCATATAATATTGTATCAAAAATAAAAAAGAGACAAATGACACTTAAATGTGATTATCTCCATAATAAAACTCCTAAAATTGAAATAACTACCCTAATGTTAGGATATATATATATATATATATATATATATATATATATATATATGAGATTTGCTAACGTACACACACTTGTTTTTTAGTTAAATATGTTAGCAAATTATAACTATAATGTATCTTAAAATACATCATGGTATAATTTACTAATGTACTCCAACTAAAAAATAAGTGTGTGCACGTTAGCAAATGCTTGTGAGGTTTGCTAACGTATACACACCTATTTTTAAGTTGGAACACGTTAACTAGCTATAACTACAATGTATCTTAAAGTACACTAATGACATAACTTACTAACGTACTCTAACTAAAAAACAAGTGGGTTTTGTTGGAACCAAAGACATAGAAACGTCTAATCTCTCAATGTTTTGAAGATAACAAACTTATTAATGATTAATTATGTGCTTAAAAACTAACCCCGTCACAGTTAAGAAGATCGTCCAGTAGACGAGTTAAAGACCGTCCAGTAGACGTGTTAAAGATTGTCCTACAGACAGGTTAACAACCATCCAGTTGACATATTAAAAGATCGTCCAGAAGACTCGCCGAAAAAGACCTACCAGTGAACAAATTGATGGCGACTGTCCAATGAATAAACTCACACAAGCCTCTAAGATCATATGTTCAAACGGCTAAGTTTTTAGTTTGAACGTCAATTTTATTTATGTTAAATCTTTCTCGTAATTGACATATTACTACTTCTGTGAACTAACGTTCAAATTTGCTTGAAGCATTAAATAACATCAACACCATTTTAGTGCAAAGCGCAGTAGAATAAATAAAGCAAGTCAACTTATCAAGCTGCCAAGACAAATGAGGAATGTTCAGAAGAACAGACTGCCAACGCAGTCTTGCACCTTCCTTTTTAGTGCAAGTCTAAAAACTGTCATGCCTAACCTTTCTGAAAAGACTATTTGCACGCTTCTCATTGCATAGACGAGTCAAAGTCCTCTACAACGGATCTTTTCGCTTGAAGACTATATATACATGCACCAACGAAGAAGCAAACAAGATAGTGTGAACAGAAGTGAAGTTAATTGAAAAAGAAGAAGTCTGTGAAAAGAACAAAGTAGACTTTTAGAATACTCTGATAGAAGCGTCCACTGGACGATAGCAAAATCTTGTAAAGATCCTCAAAGAGATCTTGAGCTTAATCTTTCAAATCCTCACTACGTGAGTTAATTCCTTTTCTTTAAAACACTTGTTGTGTTGTGAAAGCCTGGAGAGGCTTAGTGTAAAAGAATACTTGGATTGAGCAATCTAGGGTGATTGCTTTGTAAAGCCTGAAGAGGCTACGAACAATACTTGTAACCTAAGGTTGGTTAGTGGATACCTTCTGGGTGAAGGGACTGGACGTAGCTCAGGTTGAGTGAACTAGTATAAAGCTTTCTGTGTTTTCTTCTCTCTATCCCTACGCTTAAAAATGTTTTGTTTAGACTGATCTACCTTTTTTGGAAAAGTTTTTAAACGCACAATTCAACCCCCCCTTCTTGTGCGCTTTTTCTTATTTCAGGTTTATGTTAGCAAACTCCTATATATATATATATATATTAAAATTTTAAAATTAAAAAAAGTTAGGGCCCTTCCCCTCCCCCAAGCCTATAACCTAAGTCCATCTCTAAATAGGAAGTTTTTAGTATCAAAATTCAAAAACTTTTGGTCATGTTTATGGGTAAGATTAAGATGGGTTTATTTTTATTCTTACTCCACCTCAAATTTCGATAAAGTCATTTATTTAAACTTAAACTCAACATGATGAAGATCTGATAATATATGGGATAAGACCAAATTAACTCGATTTGTTGATATCATATATAAATCTTAACATGTATACCTTAATCGTATAATTAAAGAAATATAAACTTATAATTAAGGTAAAGTTTACATATATATTTTACAATAAATAATATTAATATAAATATAATATTATGTTATACAAAATATTATCTATAAAGTCAAAAAGCTTTATTATTGATAGATAATCTAAATTTGTCCTCAAAATGTATTGAATCTAATTTCTAAAATTTAAACTTGTCAAAATTAACTTCAGACCAAAATGGGTTAAGTGAAATGGAAAGAGTAAAGAATACTCCAAATGGTAGCCAACATGCAGCCTTAGTATTTAATTTCTTCAAAGAGGAAAAAATAAAAAATATTGGAAATATACTAGACCCAGCGAAGATAGGAGAGAAAGAACAACAGAAATTGCATATTATTTGAATAATTTGGTTATTTCGTTTACTAAAATACAAGTAATCAAATCACACGCTGTAACAAGAAATTGCATAATAAATAAACAATATTTTCAAGCTTAATTGTTATTTCTTTTCGTATTTTCTCGGTTAATAAAGTTTCTTCTTGAAATTGAGCTGCGTAATTGGAAGTAATCTAAAATAAGTTAACGGCCTTCATGGCTTGGAATCTCGGCTCCTTTGCCTGGAACTTCAGCGTAGCATAGAGCCTCATGTAATCCTCAAAGACAAATTTTGGGTATACTATGTCTGTCTCCTCTGCGTCTCTCTCCAACAATTCCGGTGCAGGGTAGATAACAGCATCACTGGCAGGGTTGTAGAATGAGGCTACGGACATTCGAGTGCCATCAGTTCGAGCAATCACACGATGCTCCACACTCTTGTATTTCCCATTGGAGATTACCTACGATATTTAGATTAAAATGTTGGATGAGAATTACTATAACTACAAAATATGAGATGTGCTCTAGAAACATATTAAATTATTAGTGACATTAGTGAAAGAAAAACGAACATACCTCAACCTGGTCACCAAGGTTAACCACAATGGAATGGCGCATTGGGGGCACATCCACCCATTGACCACCTTTGAGAAGCTGAAGGCCACTGACCTTGTCATCTTGCAAGAGAAGGATAATCCCACCCGCATCCGTATGGGCACGAAGACCCTTCACCAACTCTGGATTTGGGCACGGAGGGTAGTTTGCTACCTTTGTCCCAAAATTTGGACCCATTGATCCATAAAACGCCTCCTTCAAGTACCCCTTCTCTAATCCAAGATTTTCACATAACAGGTCTAGGAACTCCTCCGCAAGTTTCTCCAATTTCTGTGCAAATTCCTTCATTGCCTCCCTGCATCATTACCTCACTTAGTTCAGACTATGTCCACATTTAGACATTGATATGTATCACATTATCAAGTTAAATTCAGCGTTGCTTTGTTACTATTGGTAATGTAAAATGCCATCAACAATATGTCATGACTCGTGCATATGTATCTCTTAGTTTTCAATTAGTTTGACCTGTACTCTTGGCTGAGATCAGGGATTTCGGAGATGTTGGAGTGTGGGAGATGGCGCAAGAAGAAGGTGCTCTCCCAGTCCATGTCCTTTACTTCAGCCTGGACACCCTCCAACCCTTTGCTTCCCACTGCCTCCTTGAACCTCTTCTCCATGCATTTCCTATAATGCTCCTTCGTTAACCTTTCCACCGTATCCAAAAGTTCAAAGGGTATTCCATGATTCACCAACTGCAATCAGGAAAGCAGCACAGTTAACATGATTAAAATGAACAACATGAAGAAAAGTTTAGCTTACTAATATATAGATATATATATTTGAGTATGACAGAGCTTTTGTTATCAAGTCCGTGGGGTACCTCAAAAAACCCCCAGTTCTGGCAAGCATCGTCAATTTGCTCCAAGATAGCCTTCCTCTCCTCACCATTGATATTCTCCAAGTTGATCACAGGGAAGTTCTCCATATCTCTCGCTTCTTCTTTTTTTTATCTTATCCCTCCGAGTAATAATAAATAATCTTAGTTTGTTTGTCTGTGTTGATCGGGAAACTAGGTGTGTGCTATTTATAGAAATTAAAGCGTACTGGGAGGACAATACAACATTATTCTAGACAGGTGATAAATATTTTTAACAGTGTTTGATTAGTTTAAAGCCATATGAATCATGAATTGTCATGATCATTAATTTTGCGCCATTGAATTGTCTACTTTGACGTGGATTGGACTTATCTGGAGGTTGCCCCAACCTTCCAAGCCTTTTCCCCGTGTTACAGTATTTTCATGTGATTTCATAGAAGGTGGCAAACTTGACAAGCGTCTACAGTTAGAGGTGGAGCCTACCAACCTCTGAATTGTAACTTTTCATTGTTTCACTGAGAGAAAAATTCTTTGGTAAGCATGGAAATGATCGACCTAATATAAATTTGAATTTTCTTTCCTCAGTCATCTCCTTTTTCTAGTAAACTTCTAATTAAATAAATAAAAATATTAGGTTAGCGTTGAGATCATTTGTTAAATATTGAAAAAATAAGAAAATATTTGTTAAAATTACTATTTTGCATTTAATAATTTATTTTAAATGAGTGCAGTCAGTAATTTTTTATTCTACTAAAATACTTTTAATTTTTTTCATTGTTTTATTGGTGTTACACACTTTCGCTGTTATCTCCGTGACTGAATTCAACGTAATACCAAATTACGATTTACATTGTATTTGGTGGGTGAGAAATATCCACGAAATTGAGAGGAGAGCAAAGAAATTTACTCTTTTTTAAAAAAAGAATTGTCAATTTGGTATGTCTGAAATAGAGTAGAAATATTTGAAAAATTGGTGGGTCTCACGATATTTTATTTCGTGTCGATGTTAGTGTGAAATAAGTCAGAAATACATGAAACCCAACATTTTTGAAATAGCCCTCATTTTTTTCCTCTTTGTTTTTGTTGCTACGCAAAAGAATAGATTCGCTTCACTGGGAGTCCAACTTCGTTTTGTGCGATTTAGATCGTGTGATAATCAGTTATATGCATGTGATAACCGATTGTGGCCTGTCTGATAATTGATTAAAAAAGGTTCATAACCAATTATGGGTGTATGATAATCGATTATGGGTGTGTTCATAATTGATTATGACTTACTCTTAATTGATTAAATGTTTCAGTTGTTCTCCAAAACCATTTAATCGATTGTGGTCGTGTGCTAATCGATTATATGCACGTATTTCTGTCAATGTCTTGTATGTTCAATGCAAGGACAAAATAGTACTTTTATTTTTAATATAATTTCTCTTCTTTTTTTCATTTAAACCAAATAATCTTATAATATATTTTTTTCAATTTTCTTTTTATTTCTCTCAAGCCAAACAATCTAAAATTCTACCCTATTTTCTATCTATTTCTATCTTCTCTATTTCTCTCTTACCTATTTCTATTCATTCTATTTTTTTTCTCTCTACTAAACACAATATTAGGAAAAATTCAGGAGAAGCGTGGGGGTTTCCTAACTGAAAAAATGCACACGAATTGCAATCACATCAGCATGACAGCATCCATTCTCAGTTGCTCACTATAGTTAAAGTAGAAAGTCATTGTCAATTTGTGATATCCAACAATATCATCACAGTCGCAATTTTTGATTCCACACTTACTATTGGATCACGGGTGAGATAGAAATTTTCATTTACTTCCTTTCCCAACAGTTCGAACCTTGAAAGCATATGTTTAAAGAACTAGATATCTACCAACTGTATTAGACCTTGTTGGTATACATTTCTTCTAACATACACTTTATTATTGATTAAAATTTATTGAAAATTATAAAATTAGGATAAAAACTCATTAAATAAAAATTAGAAATAAAAAAAATTATGATTTTCAATAAATTTTAACTAATAATAAAGAGTGTGTTCAAAAATTGTGTTAAAAAGTGTATTGTTAACATTTTTCATTCTACTATAATTACTAGACTAAGACTAATAAAGGTTTAATATGTTTAATAAATTTGTTAATATGAGAATCTCTTTTTAGTCTCCATAAATTTTTTTATTAGTTTTGTTCTTTATAAATTTTAAAAATTTTGAAAATAATTTCAATAATAACTTGATCTGCATTTAGATATAATGCAGTACATGTCATTTCAGAGTAATTAGTGTACCATGTTTAAATACATGTTCTGTTATATTATAACTAAATAATGATAAGAATTATTTAAAAATTAAATTTATAAAAATTAAAACCAATCAAAACATTTTATAAAAATTAAAATTTAATATACTTGGTGAAATTAAAAACATATTTAAACCGCTTAAGAAAACCTTCACATTGTTTAGGCCATAGTTTAGCCGTCTTAATTGAATTTAAATAATTTGACATTGTTTAAATTGGACGGTTGGACGCCATCAGTCGACACTTATCACATGAAAATCTCTTTTTCCTTTTTTCCTAATCCTTATTACAATTTTACTTAAGAAGTCAACTTACCATTATTGAAGGTAGAAAGTCAACAATAGAACTACTCTCTCCATATTCATATATAAGCAAAAATAACTAATTTCATATTAATTAAGAAAGTTAGTTAATATCATTTAATTTTATTAATTTTAATTAAAAAATAAATTTTTTAAAAATTATCCTTCATTAGAACTTGATATCATGAATAAAAAATGTCATTGAAAATATAGTCTCAATTAAATAAAAAGTATTTTGGAGATAATATCATTAAATAGGATAAAATTAGTTAGATTTATTTATATTTTAGATCATCATACATAATTTTTTTTTAACTTATATTTGAGTGCGGAATATGTTTCTCTTCTTTTCTTTTGACCGCTTGAGCAACAGGAAGCTCGTGCCGAAGTAACAACGTAGACTCAAAGAGTGTACACGCTCTCTGTTCTTTTCCATCTCCAAGTCAGTTTTGAGACCTGCCAGAGAAGTAGTTTCACACTTGTTTAAGTTGTGCTGTTATTCATTTAAATTGAGTGGTGAAGTTATGTTTGGATTTTGACATAAGAATAAAATAAGTAGTTTTAAATAAAAAAATTAACAATTAATGTTTCAATGCATTTATAATTTTTTATGTATATACACATAATATTAACAAGTAACTGATATTAAAATTCCAAAAATTAATTACAATGTTTAGTCACATATGACCATAGAATACTTACAACAAAACAGTATAAAACCTATAATTCTAAAAATCTGAACAGTTTTTACAAAGGAAATTATCTTATTTATACTATAACAATTTGGGCTTTTCTATTGTCCCACTACAACTCGACCCAAACCCAAAACAAAGTTACAGTGGCAAGACTTATGATTTATGAAAACATCATGTGTAGACCGAAAGGATCACGCATCGTCTTGCTTCAACTGCTCTGTTTGACTTACAAGACTTTGCAGCAATCGTCCTCCTATCCATTGGTGGCTTTCGTTTGTTCAACTTGAAGCATTCATCCTACATGACTTTGACAAGCACACTCAAATAAGACTTAAAGACGAAATAAAACATTAAGATAATAAGAACATATAATTTATTACATTTTTTTCTCAAAGTCTGAATAAGACTCACCGACACAAAATTTATCTATTTTAACTTAAATAAGTCTAACATTGAGGCAAAAAGACTAAGCTTTAACGTAGATAATGATGTTATCAAATGTCAATTATTAATTTTTTTTATTAATGACTGAGATTACTTATATTACATTCTCAAATAAGTTATTCACGTTAGAGTCAGATTTTTATTATATTTATACTTGTTAAAGTATAATATTAGATTTTGTATTTTTTTTCATTCTTCGTATAGGTTTTTTTAGTATTTAAATAGTTAGATTTGTTAAGTATCATTTTTTTTTTCATTGATGACTTCTTTTATTTGGTCTACTAAATAAAATGATTACTTTTTTATTTTAAATATCACGAATATTTTATTTTATTTTTTATTTTTTAAATCACTAAATATTTAATGGGCAAAATAAATGAAAATTTAACGTAAAAATATATAAGAACGTAATTTTTTTTTTTTGGAAACTAGATGATAATATTTTAAAAATAAAAAAGACTAAATAGAAATATTATAATATTTTGAAGAATTTAAAATCATAATTTAGACCTTAAAAAAAACATAATTTAGTCAAATTAAGTCAAACCTTTTGTATAGTCAGAGTACCCTACTTGTTACAGTATTTTCATGAGAAACTTTTTGGTGTAGAAATGTATCCCGGGTCTCTATTCAAAGATAATAATTTCAAGATTGTCGTTTATTACCTAACCTTCGGAGAACCGGAGGCCATTGCCTGTTAGGCTGTCATGTGTGTTAAGATTATTAGTTTTTATATACCGAATATTTTTTAAAATAACGATTTCAGGATTTAAATTTTATTATTCTCAGAGTAAATACGTAGTTTTACTACATTAAATATATTCGTTAATAGTATTTTATATATAAAATATGCTTACCATGAAAAGATAAGATTTGACCCTGTTAAATTTAAAAAGAAATGTATAAAGTAAAAAAGTAATAATATTTTTATCGTTAATTTAAATTAGAATACATGTTAAATGTATAAATATATTTTTATTTTTATTTTTATTTATTTTACACACTTCTTTGTCTTCAAAGAATCATATCCAAAAATAATATTTTTAAGAGAATCTTTTGGAAGTTGTCAGAAAAAATAAACTTAAGTTAATTTAATCACGCACAAATTTTATTTCTTATGAGATAGTTTAAATACTTTGAAATAAAGGATTAAGGCTCTATTTATAAAAGAAAAAAGAAAAATAGTTTGATAATTATTGTATTTTTTTAAAGCTTCAAAAACATATTTAAAAAAGAGTAAATCATTATTTTAGTCCCAAAAATTATAAAGTATTATCAATTTAACCCTTGAAATTATTAAACTTTCAAAATAATTCTTAAAATTGAAAATCATCGATCAAGTGTCTTATTGGTACCCATGTTGATCCACACATAACAACTTAGTCATAGGAAATCACCATTTCAATTCCTAAATTACAAGGCATTGTCAGCCCCTGAAATTATTAAAACTTCAAAGTAGTACTTAAAATTGATGACTATCAATCAAATTAGTTCAGCTGTTACCCTTAGTTTAACTTATGATGCCAGACACACTAATGTAGCATGTTAAATGTATTACCGGCTCCACATTGGCTCACATGTGGTAGCCTAATCACAAATCATTTTGAAAATGTTTGATCAACATTTACATTCTTCTTTCTTCTTCCTTATAATATTCAAAAATGTCCTTAGACCTTAGAATTTGTAGAATTAGTGCTTTAAGAGGTACAACGCAAAGGCAATGATGATGGGCAATATATGACTGTTTGCACAGTCAAGACACAACAAAAAGGGCATAAGTAGAAATTGGGGTGTTTTTTGTAAGCTTGAGGGTTAATGGTTAGAAAAATAAAAGCTATAAATGATTAGAAAAACAAGAAGTGTAATTTGCGATTTTGTAACTATGGTTTAAATGTAGCCATGCCCACCTACAAAACTTAGCTAGAATAACATTATCAACTAAAAGATGCATTCACTTGTTCGGATTAGCACAAAATAACTCCAAAAAAAATGTCAAAATGGTTTCTATGATTCAATTGTCATGTGTGACCAATGTGGGAGCCAACACAACACTTAACGTGCGCATCAACATGCTTGAAGTTGTTAGTTAATTAAGGGTAACAATTGAACTAACTTGATTGACATACCTCAATTTCAAGGACTACTTTAGGATTTTAATAATTTATGGGACTAAATTGGCAATGTCCTATAATTTTAAGGACTAAAATGGTGATTCCCTGTGATTAAGCTGTTATGTGTGGGCTTACGTGGGTGCCAGCGAGGCACTTAGCATGCCACGCTAATATATCTAACATCGTTAGTTTACTAGGGTTGACAGCTAAACTAACTTGACTGACAATCTCTAATTTAGGGGGTTCTTTTGAAATTTTAATAAATTTAGGGATTGAATTGACAGTACCCAATAATTTCACATACTAAAATGGTTATTCATTCCCAAATAAAATATTTTGTTCCTTCAAAGTTGAAGATACCAAATCATATTGTAAAATAGGCACAATGTCATTCTTGACCATTTAATCACTATAATTAAAGGGGGCATAAATTTGGTAGTATTATTTAACCATGTGCAAAATTCCACTAAAACCAAATTACTACTTAACCACATAAGTCTATTCCACTTTAAATTCATTTTAGTGCATTATATCTAGACCATTTTTATGTTCTACTTATGCCAAGGCCCCCATTTTTCTAACAACTAGTTTCAAAATTAAAAAAGTAAAAAATATATTACTTTTTCTTTTCTCATCTTGTCTCACTGAGTCCACATGAAGTCCTTACTACCTTGCACTCACACTGTCACACAAACCCTAATTTATCATTCCCATATCTCAATTTTTGATTCGAAATCACAAATTCACAATCCAAATCATGATTCTACACTTGAATCTTAACTTTTTATTTGAAACCGCAAATTCACAATCAATTTTATCAAAATACTATTATTCATATTTTGATACATTTAAGCAACCTAAAGGATAAAAGAAACTTTCATGGCAAAAGCAATTGTGATTGTCCATCATGATGAAATTTCACGTCTTCCATTATTCAATATAACAATATCTTCATCTCCAACTCAAGAAAACATTGTGATTAGGCTTGGCAACAGCCCTTAACTTCCAAAAATCCTCAACCTTGCCCTTGATCCCTATCAAAGATTAAAAAAAAATAAAATTGGCAATCATCCCCTCTGTTGATGGAGGTCAAGTATCCCTGCTTTAGCCTTGTGTTTTATCATCCAATTACATCAATAACTACATTATCATAGCAATTTTGTTTTACTTCTCAAGCTTTTATATGTAGGGTGTTATAAGATTCATTGTCAATTCTATACATACACATTCAAAAGACATGTGTAGAAAATTAGTATTCATAAGTTTGGACATTCATTACCAAGGTTAAAGCTATGCTTAAAATTGGTTTTGGGATGATAGTGGGTGCAGGTAATGTATTATTATGGTACAAAGCTTGGATGAAACGAGGTACTAGTTTTATATGTTCCCTATGTGCATGTTCACGATACCAATACTAATGTAAAGGATGTGCACATCAACAGTGAGTGGAACTTCCAAAATTTTACAACCAACATACCAAATTAGCTAAAGAATGATCTTTAAGGTATGACATGTGTTTCGTAGGTTACTCGAATACATAGCTCTAAGCCGCCCTATATGTCACCTACATCGGCTAACACGACCGTGGATACCCTGGATAGCATTTCCCCACTATCTCGGTCTGACTTTACTTCTATCCCGGCACAACATGGGAAGCACCTAACAGCAAGGAAAGCGAGTAATAAGATGCCCAAACACACGCTGCCATGTGGCACCTAGCTTTAATAGAATTTTCCTCCAAAACACACTATATAAAGGACTCCACACTCATTAGGTACGCACGCTTTCTCTCATTCTCACTCACACTTGTATCCTTACTGACTTAAGAATTGGAGTCCTTGCAGGTGTCACCACTGGAGACACCAGTAACTACCGTGGAAGCTCACCGGAGACCTACACTTGTATTCACCACACAACATTGGTGCTATTTGTGGGAACTGCTTTTTGGTTTTCTTCATTTTCTTCGTTGCTTGGAGATCTGATCATGATGGTTAGCACAAAAAATCGTAAGTCTGTTGTGGCACCTTCGCCACCAAAGCTTCCATCACTATCGCCTAAGGATGGCAAAGCTGCTTCCGCCACACCTGAAGCGGCTCCTAGTGCGAACTGTGTTCCGGCATTGTCAGTCACCAAGGCACGAATGAACCATTGAGGGATTACATTGGCAGGTTTAATCAAGAGGCAAGGACGGCTGAAAATTTACAACCCAGAGTGGTTCTGATGTTGGCTAAGGACGGGGTAAAGCAAGGCTTGCCTTTCTTTATGTCAATCGCTAAAACACCTCCAACTTCAATGAAGGATTTTCTGAAGAAGGCGGAGAAATACATTAACTATGAAAATGTGCTGGAGGCCATGAAAGTGAAGATGGCCGAGATCGCAACATAAAAGAAGAATCCGTAATCAAAGGCTGATAAACCGTCGAGTCATGAGGACCGGGGTTTGTACAAAGGAGGCTCAAGGTTTGAAGACTATACACCGTAAAATGCCTTTAGAGCAAGAATATTGAATGAGGTATATAATGTAGAATTTGTCAAAGAAAGGATAAACCCTGAGGCTAATAAGAAATAGAGAAGGAGGAGGTCAATCCAAGTACTGCTTATATCACAGGGTGCCGGGACATGATATTGATGAGTGTTCTCAGTTGAAAGATGACATTGAATTGTTGATCAGATGAGGAAGACTTGACCGCTTTGTAAAACAAAATAGAGGTGGTAATGTAGAGGACGACGTCCCTCACCACCAAGGATAGAGAGAACAAAAAGCCCTAGGAGGAGGTGCTTTCCACCCTAAAGAGATAGATCACCACGCTGACATAGTCCTGCGAGAAGCCGCTCCCCACCTCGGCCATCGCGGGATGATGCCGAAGTACACACCATCTGTTGTCAGTCACCACGACAATCATCATCCCAGCGACCCAATCGATCTCCTGCCCATTCTCCCACGTAGAGTCATAAGATTATGTATGTTATAGCAGGTGGATTTTCAGGAGGAGGCCCATCAAACAATGCAAGAAAGATGCATGCCAGAGAAGTATTGGCAACCTCTTTTGGGGTTCGTGCTACTGATAACCCTGTGAAGAAGACAGTACCACCTTTAATCTTTGATGACTCTAACTACATCGATATTGTACCAAATTAGGATGATCCCCTAGTGGTGAATGCTCTTATGGAAAATAAGGAGGTCCATAGACTGTTGGTAGACATCGGTAGTTCCGCCAACGTTATGTTTTACAAACTCTTCAAGAAGCTGAGAATTTTGGAGTCTAAGTTGATGGCTTATAATGAATATCTGATTAGATTCTCTGGACACCATATTACGCCAGTGGGTTACATAAAATTGCATGTGACCTTTGGGAAACTGTCTTGTACAAAAATCGTAACTACGCGGTTCATAGTCGTGGATGCTAAATCCTCCTACAATGCTATTTTGGGTAGATTGAGGTTGAATGCTTTGGGAGCTGTTATCTCGGTCTCACACCTAGCTATGAAGTTTGTAGACGATAATATGGAGGTAGTCACCCTTTGGGGAGACCAGAGAAAGGCAAAGGAATGTTACAAGGAGTCCTTGAAAGTTGGCTGCAATCTCGATATGGATTACAAGCCCAATCTTGGAGAAGGCGAAGTGCTTCTACCAGAGTTGCACTACCAGGACGAGATAAAGCGAGATACCTGGATACCTCATCCAAAACCTGAAGGGGAGTGCATCCCGATCTAGATTGAGAAAGAAAAGGATCAGATTGTCAAAATTGGTGTCGATTTGGACGAGAGAATGAAGGAGGATCTCTTGGTGCTTATGAAGAACAACACTGGCTTATTCGCTTGGAAACCAGCAAACATGCCTGGGATAGACCCTAATCTCTTTTGTCACGGGCTAGAAATGGATCCCTCAGTGAAACTGATGTGTCAAAGAAGGAGGAAGATGGCCCTTGAACGCTTATAGGAGATTGATAGGCAGGTGGAGGAATTGTTGAAAGTAAGATTCATCCAAAAGGTGAAGTATACTACCTGGTTAGCTAATGTGGTGCTTGTAAAGAAGCAAAACGATAAGTAGAAAATGTGTGTTGATTATACTGATCTTAACAAGCACTGTACCGAAGGATTCGTACCCTTTCCCAACATTAACAGGCTGGTAAATGGTTCTTTCGGATTCTATTATCTATCTTTCATGGATGCTTATTCCATATACAACCAAATTCCTCTATACCCAAGTGATCAGGAGAAAACGGCTTTCATGACTTAAAAGGCCAATTATTATTATAAAGTGATTTTTTCAGGTTAAAGAACATCGGGGCCATGTATCAGAGGATGATGAATAAGGTGTTTGAGGCACAGATAGGGTGGAACTTAGAAGTATATGTCGATGATATAATTGTGAAGAGTGCCACCCCTGCGGCACATCTTCAAGATTTAGAAGAAACCTTCACCCAACTAGCAAAATACAACATGAGATTTAACCCCAACAAACGTGTGTTCAGCGTCTTAGCGAGAAAATTTTTGGGGTATATGCTATCTGAGAGAGGCATCGAGTTAAACCTGGAGAAATGTCAGGCTATACTAAAAATGAAGAGCCCTCACAATGTAAAGGAGGTTCAGAAACTAACAACGTTTAGCTGCGTTGACGAGGTTTATAGCCAGATCAGCATATAATGCTCTTCCTTTTTTCTAGCTTTTGAGGAAAGGCAAACCTTTTGAATGGTCAGAAGACTGTGAAGCTGCGTTCAGAAGGTTAAAAGAGACTTTATCATCTCCCCCCTTACTCACCAAACGCGAGTTGGATGAGGTCTTATACTTATATTTAGCTGTGGCCGATGAAGCTGTGAATGCCGCATTAATACGGGAGACGTCGGAAGGACAAAAGCCGGTCTACTTTGTAAGCAAGGCTCTTTAAGGAGCTGAACCGAGATATCCCAAAATGGAGAAGGTTGTATTTGCTTTGGTGATGGCAGCAAGACAATTAAGACCATACTTTCAGTCGCATCAAATCATAAGAAGAACAGATCAGCCAATCTGGCACATTTTGCATAGGCCCGAGTTAGTAGGGAGGATGACGACTTGGGCCATAGAGTTGTTAGAATATGGGATTCAGTATGAACCAAGGCAAGGCACTAAAAGCCTAAGCGCTTGCTGACTTCATTGTAGAATTCACTTAAGCAGAATCTTTATTCGAAATTTTGACCTAGACTCTTTGTTGATGGGTCATCCAATGAAAAAGGAAGCGGAGCCGGCATAATGTTGGAATCAACGGACAGTGTTGTGCTGGAACAGTTGTTGACTTTTACATTCCCCATTTCTAACAACCAAGTAGAATATGAGGTGTGCATAGCCGGACTCATTATAGCAACGATATTGGTGTCACGTCATTACGCATATGCAACGATTCTCAGTTGTTGATTTCGCAGATTAATGGGGCGTAACAAGCTAAAGAGCCAATATTGCAAAAATATCTAACAAAAGTCAAGACTTTCTTCGCAAAGTTTAATAATATAGACTTTGTCTACATTCTCTGAGAGAAGAACTGTTAGGGTGGATATTTTATCCAAGTTGGCTAGCACAAAGTCTTCTGGTAATAATAGGACGGTCATTCAATAGACAATTCACGAGCCTAACCTCGTAATGGCGATATAGTCGAGCAAAGTTGGATGTCTCCTATTATTAACTATCTAAATGAAAACATCACCCTAGAAGAGAAGAAGGAAGCAAGAAGGCTAGAGAGGTTAGCAGCTCATTTTTGTATTGTTAATGACAAACTATATCGACGTGGTTTTTCCTAACCCTTGCTTAGATGTTTGAGAAAATCAAAGTATGAATATGTGATGGCAGAAATACAAAAGGGATGCTGCGACTAACACTTGTGGGTAAAGCACTAGCCAAGAAGATACTCAGAGTAGGCTATTACTGGCCGACACTAGAAACGACACATGGAGTTCACCAAAAAGTGTGATAGGTGCAAAAAATGCTTCGACATTCATCTCGCACCCCCAGAAGATCCGAGTACAATCATTTCCCCTTGGCCTTTCATTTGGTGGGGTATTGACATACTTGGCCCCTTTTTAAAGGCGCCTGGTCAAATAAAATATTTGGTGGTAGCAATTAATTACTTTACTAAATGGATTGAAGCAGAGGCACTAGCCACTATCATGGCAAGGAACGTCGAGAACTTTTTATTCTAGCAGATTATTTGTAGATTCGAAATACTGGATATTCTAGTATCAAATAATGGCACGTAATTCATAGGCAAAAGCTTTTAGGAATTCTTGGCCGGGTTAAAGATTAAGCAGCACTTTACGTCAGTTGCACATCCCCAAACGAACGAGCAGGCAGAAGTGGCAAATCAAGTCATCCTTAGAGGACTTAAACAGAGTTTGGACAAAGCAAAGGGATGTTAGGTTGAGCAACTACCACATGTCCTATAGGCATACCGCATAACCCCCCATTCTTCCGGTGGAAAGTCTCCTTTTTGCCTTATTTATGGCATGGAGGCAATGATCCTGGCAGAAATTGGAGAGCCGACATTGAGAGTGGCTAACCTAAGACTTGAAGATAATGACGAACTGCTGCGAACAAAGTTAGATGTAGCAAAAGAAAGGAGGGATGTTGCTACCATAAGAGAAATTGCTTTGAAAAGACAAGTTGCGGCGAGATATAACAAGAAGGTTATACCCTGTGTCTTCAAACTCGGAGATCTGGTTTTAAGGCGTGTCGACATAGGGGGAGAAATGCTAGGTAAGGGAAACTTGCTGAGAAATAAGAAGGCCTATACCAGGTTACCTCTAAGACTGGCATAGGTGCATATACATTGGAAACACTACCCGGGATTGCCATCCCGCGGACATGGAATGCAAGCAACCTTAAACGGTACTACAGTTGAGGCGTGATTCGTAACTTTAATTTTGATTTCGTAGTTTAATCATGTAGTATAGCTAGATGGAGTTGCGTACTATAATTTGTGACTCTTGTAATATTTTTTGTCTCCCGTGATTAATAAAACAAAAGTTTTTCTAGCTTAGAAAGCTAAACGCAAGACCAAACAAATATACAGGAGAAAAGGGCAATGAGAGAGAAAAAGGAAACTATCCCGTATACGTGGATTTGTTCCAGTCAGGGTAGGAAAAGGAAACTACCCTGTGTATATGGATTTGCTCCAGTTAGGGTAGGAAGATCCTAATTAGGTGTACGTGGATTCACTCTAGCTGAAAAGGAAAGAACCACCCCACGTATGTGGATTCGCTCCAAGGGGTTTATTGTAGTATATCAAAACAGAGGAGTATCGGGCGTAATTTCAAAGAAGCTAAAGGAGTACGAGTGTAATTTACTCTATATAGTATCATTATAATTAATTAATAATTAATATGTTGAAATTCTGAATCGACGTATTTTGGTGTAGGTCCCGGTGTTGGGTTTGGGTTCCCGTTTTGATTGTACCGGCCAATTTGGGTGGAGTCACTCTTGCTCTGCTCTACCTTTCTCTTGGTCTCACCGTTCCCCAACGTGGCGTCTTCTCCTCAGGTTCTCTGCTTCGATGAGTCTTTGATCTTCCTTCTTAACCCCTTCGATTCTTATAATTTTTTTTTTCCCGTTACACTGATTATTTATGTTTTGTCGCATGCGTTTTTATTTTATATTTTGGATTTTAATTTTGTATGTTGAAGGTGCAACTTGTTAGGAGTGTGGATTGTTTAGGGATCTGATGCGTTTGTTTGACTGCGATCCATTATTCGCGTTTTTCGATTTCCAGACACTCAGCTTAAAGTGAGATTTATATGCTTGTTAATCGTGTTCCTATTCGTTTGATTTGTATAGTTTTGTTTTATTTTTCTGGATCATGGGGATTCTTCGTAATCTAACCCCAGAAAATGGAATAAAACAATAAGTAATAACTGTACCATGTGGCCTAAATCTTGTTTTGTGTTTCCAAGAATTGGGTAATTAGCTTGCTCCTCTATTTTGGTGAAATGAACTAGAAGTGAAATCAAATTGAGAGAGAGCTGCTGTGTAAACAAAGGTGGATTTGTAAGTGTGAAATACGGCTTTCTTATGTTCATAGGCGAGTGGAAAATTGGGAAAGCAGAATGTTGAATAAATTAGAGCAATGTTTTTTAATTTCGTTCTAAAATTCAGCTTCTTACTGTAGAAGTAATAGGCTGTTAGAGTCAGAAATCACCTAGTGGGTTGCTCTTTCCGACCAAGGCATGCTGATTGCTGAGGGTCAGATTCTTTTTTCTTTTCAAGCAAGAAAGTGGTTACGAGCAGGAATCCTAATATTAGTAGAATGGTGTGTGTGTGTGTATAGAATGGGGATCAATTAACACTGGTAATCATACACAGAATAAGTTTTTATTAGATAATTTTCTCACGAATTCTTTATTTGGATTAAAAGTTTCTATGATGTACATCATTCCCATAGAAAGTCGCAAATACCTTTTAAGATTAAGGTAATAAATACCTCTCACGTTAAGAATCCTATTTTTTCAGAAGGTGACACGCAAAATCTAAATGACATATAGTTGCATTTCAACATTTGGACAAATTAAAATTACTTGTAAAACTTGAGGGAGTTTCCATGTGTCTATTTGGATATTTTGAGAGTGTAAAAAGAGAGGGACTCTTTTGTGGCTGCACAATGTGTGTTGTTATTTGGTGCTTAAGGCTGGAGAGGAATGTCATAATTTTCAAAGATAATTCTTTGATACTACCTCAGCCTTGTTTTAGGCTTTTTGCTTTTGTTCTCTTTTAGGAGGATTTCTTATCCTCTGTTCTTTTACATTTTTCCTCTCGTCTTCAGTAATTTTTCTTTTTGCATAAAGGATGGGATAGTTAGTCCCCTGGGCATAGGTCAAGTGGTTGGCATGGGTTGGTATTTGGGTTGTTGTAATAAAATATAATAATAAAAATGGGATTTGTTGATTGATAGGAGATTTGAGGAAGTTGTGGATATGATTTTCATTCCCTTTTCTAAGCAGGTTATATGTTGACAAACTAACTTTTATCTGAATATCTGATTACAGAACTAGTGTGTATATCCTGTTTGTGTATAAATTATGTTGGATAAATTGTTTTAGCAGTTAGTCACTTTTCATTTGTGTATGGGCAATACATTGTTTCTGCAGGTTTCCTAAGTCAACTTTCGGTTTTTGATTGTTGAGGATGGTGCTGGTCTTGGCCCTGGGGGATTTGCACATACCCCACAGGGCACCTGATCTTCCTGCAAAGTTCAAATCCATGCTTGTCCCTGGCAAGATCCAGCACATAATTTGTACTGGAAATTTATGTATTAAAGTATGTCCATCTTATTGAAATAATTATTTTTGATTCAGTTTTGACTGTTGCCATGCTCTGTGTTGGAATATAATCATTTGCCTCTACTTTATAGTTTTCAACTTCTATATTATATTATGAAAAAACAGAGGACATGGGTATGAAGGTCTGAATTTTTTAATCTTGCCTTTCGTATTTTGACAAATGATATCTTTTTCTCTTAAAATCTTGTAGTTGTAAGATTTGAGTTCATTCGGAAAGGTTAACTCTCATTACAATGCAAGTGTGTACTAGAACATTTAGCTGTAGGACACATCAAATTTTGTTTTGTTACAGTGTCTGTATTGTGTCTTGTGTCTTTGTCATTGTCCGTGCTTCATAGGTAGAAAATTGATGACTATTGAACAATTAGTGAAATTGGGTAATCCTGGGTGCCTGTATGGAAGGTTTATAAATTGTAATGGTCCCTGTGGCCAGTGGCAAAGCCATGTTGGGGCCTGGTGGGGTGCTCCTTGATTTTTGTGTAACATGCATTATTTACCATTTCCAACAGTGCAAGTTGAAAGACTGTTCATTGTCTCTTCCCACCCTGTTTTCTTGTTGATATTATGAAACATTATATGTTTTTTTTTTTTCTGTAACCATTTTTTTTTATGCATATAAAACTGGTTATCAAGTCGGTTACAATCAGTGAAAGTGAAACTGTGTTATTGATGTCAACAAGGGCGGTTTTGGGGGGGGGGGGGGGGGGGGTTGGTTAAATAATCATCTATGCTGTTTTACTATTCTTCTATCGGTAACACAGGTACTGTCACATTCTTGTAGCACAACTTCTGTTCATGCATTATTTACCCCTTTTGTATTGCATCAATTATCTATCTGCATCTCCTAAAAATAATTCAGTTCGTTTGTTATGGTTCTATTTTTTTATATGCTATATATTTGATTCAACATTAATTTGCTTGATATGGAATTAGATGTGTTTTTAGTGGTTGAATGTATAAGCTAATTTTACTTCATTTATGTTCAGGAAATTCATGACTACTTAAAGACTCTTTGTCCAGACTTGCATATAACTCGTGGTGAGTATGATGAAGAGACAAGATATCCAGAGACCAAAACACTAACCATTGGCCAATTTAAGCTGGGATTATGTCATGGTCATCAGGTCTGATTTTGACTCTCTGATATTATTTGCCCTGCTTTTTCTTAAATGGACCTAAAGCGGGAGCATGGATGAATCATAAACAAATTACCTTTAATAGATTAGTAGAAAAAATGAATGGCTAAGATCAATGGACTTGAGACTTATTTGGGACGAATTAGAAGGTTTTTAAAACATCAAGGCTAAAATAGAATTTTGGTCCCTTATCTATATTTTAGGTTTCAATTTAATCCCTTATGTTTAAAAAGTTTTACTTTTGTCCCTTAAAGTTTCTCTGTTACACCAAATTAATTCTCTTGTTAGTTTATTACATTAATTTGGTCAACTTAGTGACACGTAGTAAATTGTGAGGGGTGCCACATCAACCAAAATTAATACTTTTAGTACCAAAAACTGACAGAAGGACTAATTTGGTTTAACAGAGACACTATAAGGGCTAAACTAAAACCTAAAATGTAAATGAGGGACCAAAAATCTATTTTAGCCAAATATCAATTACAACCCACAAAAGGTTAATTATTTCACACTCCATCAAATTTTTGTCACAAGCCTGCAGTCCAAGAGCCATGCACGGCAAATGGCAGCCACCATTGACACTGCTTGAACCACACAAAGTTGATCACTTTCCATCATGTCCCCACATCCCAGACCCCTTCATCATTCTCCTTATTATTTCCAGTTTAAAGAATAGCATGCAACCCTTCTAATTAAGAACAAGTGATTTCTGGTGAACTTGGGTTCAATGTGATTGAGTCACCAGAGATGGTGAAGAAAGAAAATAACATTTATTTAAATGTAATATTTAACAATATTGGGGTAAATTTTAAAAATCATTAAAACCAGCAAACCTAATATAACAAGTCAAAAAATCTACGAGTATGGATGCCCACATAGTGGATTCTTGGAAGAACTTGTTTGCCCTATTTCACTTCTAGATATTAAGAGTTTAGGATTTTCTTGGCGCTTGGTGGGTGCTGCACTTTGGGTTTATTGATCAAAGGTCCATGATTTTTGGCAACTATAAAAAGTTTGTGTGTTGGAGTAGTAAATCATTCCCGTAGATTACCTTGCTACGGCTACCAGCTTTAATCTGAGTTGAATGTGTTACTTCATTCTGCTACTTTAGGTTGCACTTGTATAGGTTTCTTTATTGTCTCCTTCCCATCTTGATATATGGTGTTTAACAGGTACAGTTTGCATCTGTTTTATTTTATTGTTCTAGCTGCAACTTTTTCCATTCAACCATATTCCTCCTGATTGGATTTTTTATGAAACTGTTATTGGTTCTGTTTATTAGAAACTTAAACCGTGCTATAATATGTATTGATATATGATAATTATGTCTTTGATGATTGTGAAGGTTATTCCATGGGGAGACCTAGACTCACTGGCAATGCTACAGAGGCAGCTTGATGTAGACATCCTTGTCACAGGTCACACCCATCAGTTTACAGCTTACAAACACGAGGGTGGTGTGGTTATAAATCCAGGTTCTGCAACAGGTGCCTACAGCAGCATCACTTATGACGTGAACCCAAGTTTTGTCCTTATGGACATCGATGGTCTGCGTGTTGTGGTTTACGTATATGAACTTATTGATGGAGAGGTTAAGGTTGACAAGATTGATTTTAAGAAAACATCCACAACCCACTCTGCTCATTAAACACTATGGTTTTGGTCCTGGTCTCTTACCTTTTTCTTATTTGGTTGTTTAGTTTTTTTTTTCCTTCAAACTTTCCAAGGGCGTACTGTTTTTAGTTTAATTTTGCTTTGTACACTTGTATTTGGCCATATCGTAGGAGGAT
Organism: Spatholobus suberectus; assembly: GCA_004329165.1. Lineage (NCBI taxonomy): Eukaryota > Viridiplantae > Streptophyta > Magnoliopsida > Fabales > Fabaceae > Spatholobus > Spatholobus suberectus. The sequence continues at coordinate 71,664,742 of CM014734.1, forward strand.
TCTTAGGATTTGATTAAATTGTGATCTGTGCCAAACTTAATGACCGATTGATCAGCAATGGCTTTGTTTATTCTTTTTGCCAGTGATTGCCCCAGAGATGCTATGCTGCAAAAAGAAAATTTTAATGTAAAAAGGTAATATGAAACGAATGAATTTGGGAATTAAGTTACTAAAATTTGGAGAGAGAAAGAAATTTTTAATATAAGAGAAAAAATTGATAATAATCAATAATTTAATAGTTAAAAAAATAAACAGTATTAAACAGTGGATAAGGTATGTATCTTAAGAAGAAACGGACTTTAAAAAGATACGAAGACTTTACTATATAAAAGTGGATATATTATTGCATGTCAACACAGAGTTAAAGCTTTAATACTTTGTTTACATGAAAAATGTAATCGTGAGGAAGACATAAGGGAAGTAGAAATAAAAGAAAAATAGGGTAAAAAAAAGTATTATAATCTTCTAATTGTGTTTTGAAAAAACTCTATAAGAAATGGTATCTAGTATTTTTAGAACAATTAAGGATTCATAAAGAAAAGTATTAAATAAAAGTAAATTTTTTAAATCTTAATATGTTAATATATTTTTAGTAAAATTTATAATTAAAAAATATTTTTAATATGAAATAAACCAATTTAGTCATGCATTTAATATTACACTTTTAATTAAATATTTTTAATTTTTTTTTTCTTAACAAGAATGCTTGAGACATTATACTCATTTTGGTTGGGTAAATGAAATTGCATGACTAATATCTAAAGAGTAATGTTATATTTTCCTAATCCATCTTCTTACAAATCTTTCTATTACCTTTTATGATAAGCATTTATATTTTCAAGACATTAAATGTATTTACTGCTCATCCAATACTTATCATAAAAAGGTAGTAGGAGAATTTTTAGAAGGATAGAGTAGGAAAATTTAGAATTATTTATATCTAAAAAAAAAGGTTTAATATTTTTTTTTATGCCATGTTCGAATTCATGCCTTCATGATTTGAGAAGAAATTAACAAACCACAAAATTAAGAGAGGAATTGACTAATATGTTTGTTATTGCAAATATAATAAATTTTAGTTTTAATATTTTTAAAAATAATTATTTGAGTGTAGTTTTTATAAATTTTTAAAATAACTATTTTTGATACATAAAATTTTAAAAATAATTTAAATCATCATTTTTTCAGAATTCTAATATGATGTTTAAATGTGTTTTATATCATTACTAAATAATAATAATAATTCCTTCAAAAAAATAAATTTAAGAGCACAAAAATAAAAAAATATTTTAAAGAATTAAAACCAATATTTATCAGAGATTAAAAATATGATTATTAGCAAGATGCTCATAGCCAATGGCACGCCTGGACAACGTAAATTATCTTGATTAAATACAGAGTTTAATTTCTATGTGCTAGTAGTGTCAGAATAGAAAAAATATATTACACTGTTAACTAATTAAAATTACAGTAAATATAATTTTTCAGATATTTATTACAAAAATGAATAAACTTACTAAATTTATAATTAAATAACAATACTAAATTTAACAAAGAATAAATAATTAGTGTTAAAAAATAAAAAAAAGAATAATAATTACCCTTTGGTTTGCGTGTGCAGAGCAAAGCCGGAAAAGTCAATGGATCGTCAGCTCTGGCACAAAGTTGCAGCGATTTCAGGTAAAATCCCTTTATCGTCGTCTTCTTCACTCTTTCATCATAATTCATACCCTTTTCTTCAGAAACAATAACTCACTGAAACTGAAACAGGAGTGGTAGCACTTGGATTGGGAACTTATGGTGCCCACGTCTTCAAGCCCCAAGACCCTGCTTACAAAGATGTACGTTTCTACATTTTTAATTCCTTTTCACTTCTATTACATCATAAATCTTGGTTTTTTGTCTTGTTTTAATTGGATTGTATATGTGAAGGTTTGGCACACCGCATCGCTTTACCACTTGGTTCACACCGCTGCCTTAGTTGCCGCTCCAATTACAAAACACCCAATGTTGTAAGTTTCCATTTCTCAATTTTCCTCTTTTACCCCTTTAATTGCTATTTTGCTGCTATATGGTCACTGTAGAGTGTTTGTGAAATGAAGACATCAATTTGTTTTTTCACTCACCATTTTCTTGTCTGCAGTTTGGAGGCCTTCTAACAGCTGGGATCTTGGCCTTCTCTGGGACGTAAGTGTTATCTCTACTTTGCTATTTAAATGACTACGTTTGGGATTCTCTTCCAAGTTCCAACTATTTGCGATGCTTATTGTGGAACTAGAGTAAATGTTCTTCAAGTTTTATTTATTTATTTATTTAAGGGGGAGGAGGGGGCTAATGAATAAACGATATTTAAGTTTGCTCAAGTTTAACAAGATCAAGGTTAGACACATCTGCTCAGGAGTCAAGGCATTGTGGAAATTTTCATACTTAAGCCACCAAATTTAAAGGATGAGCCATTGTTACATTTATGTTGAAGATGAAGAGTTTATTTCATTATCTTGGTGGCACAAATACAAGCTAGGTAGGCATCACGGATATTGGCTGAAGTATTAGTTGTGGACTGTTGGCCCAAGGGAGTCCTCCATAGGAAAAAATTAAGCATGTGGGGGTTGTTATAGATTCCAAATCACTTGTTTCCATGGCAAAGTGATTAGAAGTGAGGCAGTGATTTCAACATGGGAAGGGAACTGCTACATAATATTGTCCTGGGAACTGAAGGGAAAACTCAGTTTTTTATGTTAATGTTGGAATTAGATAATTGCTCTTCCTGAATCATGGTCCAGGTCCCAACTCTATAAAATTCAAATCACTGACTTCAGAGTCAGGGATGGTTAACCCAGTGCTTCAGAAGATGAGCAGGACACCAGTTACCCTCGCAGAGATATACTCAAATCATATCATATCATATGGATGACAATGCTGTGGGATGTCACTTCGTAAATATTATTACAGGAACTTACAAACCTGTAATACCTCAACAAAGTTAGGTTGTCTACTTAAGTAGAAGGGTGATGTGAGTGTGTTCTAAGATTCTTCTTAAGGCATGTTTTTATAGCGGGGAAGCGAAAAAAAAGAAAAACTAGCAATATGGGTGTTTTTGACTGCCCAAACTGAAGAATGCAGGTGTTTGCAAACAGATCTAGGAGATTTCAATGCTCCCTATTTGTGATTGGTGAGTCCCAGTCATCCCAAGAAATACACAGATCAGTGTGAGAATTATTTGCGGATTTAAGTTTGGACAAATACTAATATATTTATCTGTGATCTGACTTTCAATATCTTCTTGGGAGGTAATCCAATTACCTGTGACATTTTGGAGACCTAAAATGAAATTGTTTCTCCTTCTTTGTGCCACAAAGGAGTGCAAAGTTCTAGAATTTACATCCCATTGTTTGAAGCAGTTAATTTCATGCATTGTATGATTGTATCCAATACTAGTGTTCTTACTTGATTGCTTGATGATAATTAAGCAGATTGGATGGTTTTTAACTTGTTCATTCTTGAGAAGAATTTTATGCTTTGAATTTTGTAGGAAACCAAAAACATGATACTGAGGTTTTTCATGTTTTGTGTCACATTTTGAAGTATCTTGTGTCAGATGGTTCAGCAATTCACTTAGAATGTGGTCTGCTGCCATTTGCAGCTGTTGCATATTAGAATACACTCTTTGTCCAATAAATTAGACTAGCCTATAACAATATTGTGTAGCGGCATGCTCTGATGTTTGCTGGGAAATATTGGTAAAAGTTAGAATGATCATTAAGCTGTATTCATCTTTATTGTATTGAAGCAAATGTTCAATATGTTAGGTGTTATACTGTCGCATTTCTCGAAGACAGAAAATATTCAACCTTGGCTCCATTCGGCGGCTTTGCATTTATAGCAGCTTGGGGTAGCTTGTTTTTTTGACGACTTCGACACTATTTTGGTTTGTGTTGTTACAGCATCCATCCTAAGTTTGTTACTGAGCAATTAGACCATTGCCCAGTTCAGATACTTAATATTGTAAATCTTTTACCGTTTGTCTTGCCAATGGTTCATGATCTTGAAATCAGTGTATTTTCCGATGATGTTCCAGACAGATTGAAGTTTTTCTGTTGATTGTTGAAGCTGACTCTATGTATAGTCCCCTCCTTCCTTCAAGAAAAAAATAACTTACATAAATTTAACTATAAAACATAATATTCTCGTGATTGCTCATAAGACTGGAAAATGAATTTAGCATTTTCCAGCTGTGACTTTGGCTTCTCTCAGGTGTTGGGGGTACGTAAGCTCTTGTTGATAAATACTTATTAGTATTTAGTATTTACGTATAATGTAAAGTTGTTTTTATAATCGAATATGACATAATATTAAATTGTTTAATATGAGCTGTAAGTTATTTTCATAAATTATTCTGAAAATTTTATTGAAATAAACTGAAACCAACTTATGAATAATTGTAACTATTTGTTTGTTGCGAATCTATCTTTTACTATCAGTTGCTTGTGTTTTATAAAAGATCTAGTAAGC